>JACJUY010001434.1:17695-138502 GCA_014220935.1 Platorchestia sp. MABIK | reverse complement strand
CAGTTGTGAGGGTAACTGCAGCACTGCACAGCTGCTGTGTACAGTTGTGAGGGTAACTGCAGCACTGTACAGCTGCTGTGTACAGTTGTGAGGCGTAACTGCAGCACTGCACAGCTGCTGAGAACAGATGAGGAACACACCTGGGTCCTGATATACACACAATATTCAAAACTCATTTCAATGCAAAGTGAGCCTACGTACTGACCATAAGCCGACGTAACAGAAAGCTACACTGGCAGCACCTGGCAACACACAGCTCGTACAGTCTGCGTCTAGCGACAGTGCGCCCGTACGGCGCGGCATCGTTCTGGCTGAGAGCATCATTACAGACACTCCAGCGCGCTGCCCAATACTGAAGTGTTAGTTGGTGAGCGCAATCTGCTGCATGCAAGTTGGGACTTGCTTCATGTGCGGTCCGAGCGATCGGACTGAAGAGACGAGTTCTTGGAGCTCCTGGGACGTGTACACGTGTGCTGTGCTCCAGTGACGTATACACGTGTGCTGTGCTCCAGTGACGTATACGAGTGTGCTGTGCTCTAGGGGATGAACGCAAATGTACGCATTGTAGACAAAATACACGCACTGGCTGGAGACACACGAATACACGAATGCACTGTAAGGAAACAAATAAACATTCATTTATGAGAAAAATTTGAGCTTACTAGTCACTTGCAGTAACTATAAACTCTCATTTGTGGTATCTAAAGACACATGCATTCTTCAATTGGTGTCCTGCTCTTGCTTCCTCAACTTTGCGTATGAGCGCCAGTGCTCCAAATGTGCTGTTATGCTTCCTCAGCGGGATGGCTTAGATGAAATTATGATTTGGTTAAAGAAACCAAGTTTACGTTCTGTCGTATAGTCAAATTTTCTACTTAACTGTGGCTAGAGTTCAACGATTGCACACATGTAATTAATTTGCAAATAAACGTGCAGTTAAAGAGTTAAATAAAACTTGCAGTACAGTAACATATCAAGAAAATTTCGAAGCCAACAGGCTTCATGAATCGGGATTTGAAGTAACAAAAGTAACTGCATCGCAATGCTGTTTGGCTCATGAAAGTTTCGATAGGGAGCTCGTTTCCAAACTTATTAACGCTAGTTGCAAACATATTATTATGATCTGGCCATGTACAGTGGAAAGATTACATTGTATTTTGCGTCAAACAACTGAAATGTTTAAAGTGATAACACCAGGGCGGTACGTTAGTGTCGATCTAAGCCAAACTCAAGTTGGTCAGCCATACTTAAATGTGGCCGCTCGGTTCCGTGGAGTTGATGCATCCTGGTTGAATTTTTTCAGCGGAGCAACGGAGTCACACCGGCGACAGCGCTCTGGTTCTAAATTGAGCGTAACATTCGAGTCTGTGTCATTAGATGTGCTTATAAGCTATAAGGAGAATTACAAGGAGAAAAAATGACAGTTGTGAACATTTTTAACCGATGGATCGACCTGTGTATCAGATCGGAATTGTGAAAAATAAAAAATTTTCAAAATAAACAATTTGGAAGAAAAATTATGGAAAAATACAAAAAAAATCAAATGAGCTAATTCGTTCCATTTCAAGAAGTTGATCTTGTCAGAGTTAAATCTAAAGTCTACAATTATGAAAACGAATAAGTAAAAGTTACATACTATTTACCCAAACATTTGAATCCTCAAATCCCTCATGTACTAAAGGAGAGAATTTAATTTTTCGCAGCAAAGAAATACCTCAGCACAATTTAACCTAAGCTAACTCAAGTTTATCTAATTTAACACTTTGGTCACCATGTGAGCCGCCTGTGTTAATTTCTTATAGGAATTTGGGAGGGAATTTTTATACTGCTGCTGACCGACCAGGCATAAACTAAAATTTTATTAATACTTAATCAAAGCTAAATGAAAGAGCGATCCTGTTAATATTTGCTATTTTCAAAATTGTTTACTAAATTACTTTAAATCTGAGTTTACCTTTAACTTTAACCCATCGCGATCAACGCGTTAAGCCATCAATGATGCGAGATGAGACAGAGGCGTCACGTAGCGATTGCGCTCGCTCGAATGTTGGGACAAACTTTTTATTGCATGTGGGATTGTACCGTTCGAACCGCGGGCCAAGATTTGTAGCGGCTTCCGACTAGGAAATGATGATGTCAGATGTACTGAAATATATTGTTATCGAGTAACGAATTTCGTGTTACATAAAAACTACAGAATATTTTTTATTGATAAAAAGGTAACGATTTCCGGCCATCTTTTTTCATTTTACAACAAACCCTGAAGTCTGCTCAGTAGATCAGTTGTTTCAAAACAGTAAGCTTGTCTGCTCTGTACAAATTAAACCAACTATTCAAAAAATATCTGAGACATTGTGGTTGAAAAGGTTTCTACGTTCAGAACGAAATAAATTTCCCGGGTTTGAAATCGGGTTTGAAGTCGGGCTCGTCTAAATATCAAATGTAGAAGCCATGGGCAGCTGCTGCAGCGAGAGGTTCATTGAGCGCCTGCAGAGCAGCGGCGTCCACAACAATGCTATGACGCGTCCACCGTACTCTGAACGCTGGATTTTTCACCTTAATCTCTGAATTAAATAATAAGTATTTTTAAACTACGAAGTACAGAAATCTTTTTAATTTATGAAACAATTTATAGAAAATCTGAAAAAAATTAGATATTTTTTACTTAAATAGATCTGAACGACTGATACAGTCAATGATTTGAATCAAAGTTCGAAGAAACATTAAAGGCTTCTTGTTTTGCATCACTTGTTTTGCATCACTACGAGGCTCGCATGAACTTACCGTTTACGTTTTCACCCACTCAAAAAGCCAGGTTCAGTTTCAGCACAAATGGAACAACAACAAGTCATCTTGAAAGCTGTTTCCGCTTACATGACTCGAAATAAAGCTCCAGGCCAACGATGGCTGCAATTTGCGCTGCTCTCCCAACTTGTTCGAATGTATTACACAAGCCAATGAAGTATTTCCTGAGAGATACTGCCGTGTCGTAGTGGCAGAAGTATCTTGTATCATTTTTTCATCGGGGGGATTTTTGGAGCACCGAGTGAAAGTGTTTGACAATATTTGCTCGCAGACTATGTACTAAAGTGGTGCATTCGCCAAACGAAATTTTTATTAGAAATGTCATACGACGAACATGTACTAAATACCACATAGCAGGGCAAAAATAACAACCGTCACCTTTCAACAGAGGCTTTAATAGCCTCTGAATCATCAGAAAACGCAGTCCTATTGCGAGGACTGAAACTCATTTAACTAACACAACTTCACGATTGCCATTTGATCACTCAGTTTTCTATCATTTAAGTTATCAATGAGCTTCAAATTTGAGCTTTTTTGAATTTTGGAATGAGCTGCTCGACTGAACGTCATGAGTAAGGCAAGTCAAAACTATTTTACCAACAAATGCATTTTTTGAGACACGAACACTGACAAAGAACGGAGCGGAAAGCAGCCCTTGAAAATTTTTATTCTTGCCTTTTTCCCTTGAAAATAATTTACATTTGTCTTGTAATGTACGCAAATTTTTCCTCAAAGCTGGGACAAGAAAAAGGAACTTCATTAGAAAAAATGTTAAACTTTTATGAAGGACAGTGTAAGTTGGTTAAGACTCTGTCTGATATTAGATTCTCCCTTTTGGCTCCACACTTCCCTTGTCCATCATATCGTTCGAGCATTATCAAATTATGCGTGAATTAGAGCATGAGCTCAAAAGACCGCACAAATAAATCATTAAACACAAAAACAAAATCTATATTATAATAAAAGCCACGTCCGTCTTTCTGTCCGAAGCCAACCGAAAGTGTGTGATGAGCGTATCTGTGATACAAGCTTCATCAACTCCACAATTTACAGCGCATTAATTCATCATATTCGAGTAGGAATGTGAATATCACGTAAATTCTTAGGAAATAGGAGCGTGTGTCATGTGATTTGTCGAACATTATTATACATTTTCGACGGCCGTGTGCACTCGACCTCATCAACTCTCGAGAGATGGAATTTTTTTATTTAGTACGGCCTTTCCTTCATTTCACCTTCTTTCTTATTTCAAATGATATACCATCTAAAACCGATATTTCAAATATATAAAAAATAAAGAGAGCCCATCAACTGATCTACGAATCTTTGAGCGTGAATGGGTCAACTCAGTGAAAACCTCGCAAATTTTGATCCTTCTCACCAGCATCGTGCTCAACATTTCCTGATCAGAAACTGCAACTGTATGTAGATCTAACTTGGGTCTCAACCCTCAGTGATCTCGTAATGCCAATTGTAGAAAATCAAGAGCCGGCCCCCGAGGAAAAGCATCGAGAAAAATTTTCTGTATCTTTTATCAACATTTTTGAAAAGACTTCTATCGACATTAATTCTAAACTCAAGTATTGTAATAATTCTAGTACTTTGCTCTCAAACTTCTGAAATTTAGCGCGCATAATTTTCCAGTAAGTTTTAGAAAGGACTTGCTAGAGAGCATTGGAATTCGAGCGGTTACGGGTAGGCTCTGTTCAGTTGTTGCATGCTAAAGGATGTCAAAAGTTATAAATATATATTTTAATTTTTTAAATGCTTTAAAGCTCACGTCAGGAAGCAAAGGCGCTTACTCTCGGTCAAGCCTGCACCTACTTTGATCAACTGGGCAGAGAGGAGATTTGTGGTTACTTTCTTCCTTTTCAGTATAACGAAACTTCAGGCTTGCTCAGTATGCCTTCAAACCCTCAAGCCGTCCATACGCAGAACAAGCGCTTTTAACCCACGTGGGCCACACGCAAGCGAATTGGAAAAGAACCAATGAAACATTCGAACAGCAGAATTAATTGCAAATTCATAGTTCGAACAGCCCCAATGGTATCAAACGTTGAAATGTTGTCAGATTGGCACAAATTTTCTGAAACAAAACTAAAATTCATATTTTACTTTTCTTTGTCTAATAACTCTCAATTCCTTATTTCTTTACAGAATGTTCCTTTTCCTACAATAAACAAACAGTCTTCATCAGGTAGGACCAGATTCTTCAGCACTATAAACTATACTGGGACAGAATGTCTGCTACTATAAAAAAGACTTTGGTTGTCCCGTGAAGGTGGAGCGCAGATGCGCTCAGTTCTGCAATGTGAGATGCTGCTGTAACTGTAAATTGTTCTCAAACAATGTGATCAAATCCAAGACACTGAGTAGGGTCTATAATCAACAACATAGCCTTGACAGGGGCAAAGGGAACGAAGATCTATCGTATATTTCACCACTCGGCAGGTGAAGCAAGGCACAGAACACAGCAAACTCACCTTGGAAAGGGTAACGTAGGAAGTAGCTGGGAGCAAAGGTTCTCTCTGGGGGTCTCTGGACTCCACGGGCAGCATAGGACGTCGCTGTGTAGCAGGTGGCTCTGCTGCTGCCCTCGTGGTATTGGTGTTCCGTCAGCATGACTGTAGTGCGCTTGAATTATCCGAATACTGAAATCTAAATTTAGCTTTAACGAGCACAGTTAGCCCCATCTTTATGTCCTCAAGCCTTCATGTTAGCATTCAGAACAGAATGTGTTGTCCCACTCTCTTATCTGTATTCTGCCTGAGAAATGGTTGTCTCCTCCACGGAACTGCGCAGTCGCTAGCTTCCTCTCTCTTTACAATCTGAAGCATGGGTGAGTTGGAGAAGACTGGTTGTTGTCCACTCAAATGTCAGCACAGAATTTCTTCATACAATTTATGTTCATTTCTTATTCTTTGCTACATAAATGTACGGGTTCATGGCAGACTATTTTTTCACTTCCCCATGCCATTGTTGGGAATTTCCCTCAACGACAAGCATGCGCAGCTCACCTCTTTATGTGCAGTCGTTGTACAGGTCAGCTGATGGAATTAAACTCAGTTTGACCAATTAAGCACCTGTCACCAAAAGCATTGATGTATTATAAACATTTGCAACAATTTCTAGAAAATGTCTTTATCCAGTCAAGAGAAATACTACAATTAGCATTGAAAAAAACAGGTCTAAGAAAAGGAATCTGAAAAAAGTTTCAAGTTCTTTTGAAACGCAGTTCATAACCGGACTGATCCAAAATGCCTTAAAGGATCAAAATGCCAAAAAGGGCAAAATGCCTGCAACACTTTTGCATCGGTGTCATAAATAAGGCCCTAGCTAAGGCACGTGCAGAGCACACTTTTACGTCTTATTATGTTCTAAAATTAAAAATGAAATGCATGTTCCAAGGGCCAAGACAGTTAACGCCTTCTGCCTAAATCACGACCACTAATCGACGGTTACGAGAGAAAGCCACTCAAAACGACACAGCAGGAGCCTAATATAAGTTGCTATATATTTGCATCTCTAATCAGAAACTCAATCCTCCGTATGCTAAACAGTACTCAATGTAAATTCAACATTTCAACAATTTCTCACCATTTTCGATATTCTAACTCTGTCTTGGTGATTTATAGTTCAAGCGAAAAAAGTCTTGAGTATTGACTCCTACATGTTTGCGAATATCTTTTACTAGGTCAAATTCTTTCTCAGAAGCATCCATGATTTTAACTGCTGCCATGAGCAGCTAAAATCACACATGCCACAGCGAAAAAGCTAGATTGAGTTACAAATACTCGCTACGTTCGTAAATCCCCGCAACTCTGACCATGTGATTCCTAATGTGATTTCACACATTTTTTTATACTCCATGCAATGACTATCCAGTGATTATGTGGTGACTGGGCTGTGATTAGATTCCTAATGATTATTTAGTGAAAATTTAACAGTCATGTTCTGATTAAGTGATGACCATATAGTGATATTGTGGAGAATATGTAGTGATTATTAGGTGACTTTGTAATCAAAATGTGGTGACTATGTAGAGGATATGAAGTGACTTTGTAGGGATTTTCTGGTGATCATGCAAGGATTATGAGTAGACTATGTGGTGATTACGTGGTAACTATATAATGATTGTGTGATTATATATTATAGTGATTTTGTGGTGACCATGTAGGGATTATGAGTGGACTATGTAATGATTGTGTGGTGACTATGTAGGATTCATATGTTGACTATATGTATGGATTGTGAGTGGACTATGTAATGATTGTGTGATGACTATGTAGGAATCATATGTTGACTATGTAGGGATTATGAGTGGACTAAATAGGGTTTATGTGGTAACTATGAAGGGATTATGAGGGGACTATGTAGAGATTGTATAGTGACTATGTAGTGGTTGTATGGTGACTATGTAGTGGTTGTGTGGTGTCTATGTAGTGGTTGTGTGGTGACTATGTAGAATTTTGTGATAACTATGACTGGATAATGAGGAGATTATGAAGTGATTGTGAGTTAACTATGTAGGGATTATGTCAGGGTTATGCAAAGATTGAGTGGTGACCATGCACAATCTGTTGGATGAGGGGGTGTCAACACATGCACTTTTATGTAAAGTACTGCGAGTATGCACTGCATGAGGTGACCATAGCTGGTGTCCGAAAAAAAAACAGAGCTTTGAATTATTTTCGCTCTTAGGTTATTGTTGATAATTGAGTTCTGTAAAAACCACAGTGTTTACTAAATATTTCTCTCATCACACAAAAAATTGTATTTGGTTAGCGTGCACAGACTTGTTACAGTACCATTTTTAAGAAAGTACCTGAAAGTACATTTGCTCCGGGATGCATGAAACAAAAAAATTATGCCAAACTGAAATACTTTACTACCAAAAGAACATGTTATTTTTCAAAATGTACACATCAATTTATCAGAAGTACATATCAACAGCATGTCAAAAACCTTTATCTTTAGGTGTTAAGGAGAGAAATAGTTCTTCATAACATGGAAATGAACATGTAAATGAAAATGAACATGGAAATGAACAGAAGTGAAAGGCGCATCAGAGATACATTGGAATTAAAATGAATTATTTCATTCTAATTCCAATGTAAATTTTTTTGCATGACGATCTGGTACAGAATGTTCGCTACCGGAGCAAATGTCCTCTCAGTTACTTTTTTTTAAATGAAACTGTAACAATTCTGTGCACGCTAGCCAAATACAATTTTTTGTGCGAGGAGAAAAATAATTAGTAAGCACTGTGGTCTTTACAGAACTCAATTATCAACAATAACCTAAGAGCTAGAATAACTTAAAGTTCTGTCCGTTTTTTTTTTTTGACACCCTGTACAAGTGGGCGAGTTCTTTTGGCTGAAATGTGAACACAACGGCGTGATTGCAGTACGCAATCACGCCGAAAAATGCAATGTGCCGATATCCTCTACAGACTTCAAAATCTTAGATTCTGCTTCAACTTCACATGACCATAGGATTTTAGAGTCATTACCTATTTTTAAACGAAAACTGGCCCGCAACAATACCGACAGTTCATACCCGTTGCAAATAGTAACTATATATAAATCGCAATCTTTTCAATTTTTTTTCTCAACATTTTGTTTACTATTTATTATTGCAGAAATAATGATATGTATTTTTTTGAACTGATGATGGAGTGGGACTCCAAAACGTTTTCCTATTAAACACGATTAATTTCCTTGGAATTTTCCCAGTTTTAAGTTCCTCACTCATGACAACGTATTCACTGTGCTACAATCACAAATATTACTTATTGATCTCTCAATAACATTGCTGATTTAGGGGCAAATTATTTCCACAACATGATTGCAATCAACCAAATTTTGCCACAGAATTTTACCGACACTATATTTCAGTGCAGCTGTTCGTGCCACACACCGAGTTTGTGAGTTAAAACAACTGATACAATAATTACAGTAAATTCTTGGGAAAAATGCATGATCTATATTAGTGCTTAGTATTTGGTTATTTATTCATAGAGGATTTATCATAGGTGACCAATTCGGACTCACCATCAACATGGTATCACGTAATTTTAAGAACATGCGTTATTCCCATCTAAATAACAGTATATTAGGTAAGGGAGCTGAGTTCATAAGCAGACTCTAATTATGCAGCATTAACAATAGGATGTGAGAATGTAATCAACATGGACACCCAAGTGAGCATCAACAAGTATTGAGTATCAACTGATATGTTTGGCTACTTCGACAATAGAATGTTTTCAACTTTTTAAACAGTGAAATATTAGGCTACAGCGGCTGCAGGATGTTGGGCTGTATCAATCATTTATACAACACAATCAATGAAATATTAAATGTATTTAGCGAAATTTAATAACCTCTATGCAACATCAACTATTGAAAATTTATGCCTGAATAATAATTAAGTATGACTACATAGCTACGTCTATTGGCTCGATGTGTAAGCGCTCATGTCTGTGCTGCACACAACGTACAGAGTACTAGTGTGTGTCAACACTCACTAACCAAACACTCAACACTAAGCTATACACTCGCAACTTAACACATGCTATACCTGTCATTAACTAATGAAACACACATATTCACGAAACACATGTACTACATAACGCTCTAAATATCAACTTGTCACACGCTTTAACATATCATTAACCAACGCCCCAAATGTCAACTTATAATACATACCATTAACTGTCATGCCTAATGTCAATTTTTTACTTATCATTAACCAATGTTCCGAATGTCAAATTAACACGCGCTAACATGCATAACAAAATTCATCACTTCAAATGTCAACTAAACACACACTAACTTAGCATACACTATATATATGCAACATTATGCATATCAGCGAACAACATACAGTATATACAGTATGTCATTGAAGCCCACATTAACGCGCCAAGTGTACGTGGATGTTACGCCTATCGTGGCATATTAACGTTTTCTCAGCACACGCTTAAGCAACTCAAATAAGAATGGGAAATTTAGCTAAACGTAATAAAAACACAGGCAATTATGCTCACAATCCTGATTTTCTACTGCAAAAAAAGTGTTATAGCCCCGCAAGAATACGAACAAAAGAAAAAGTTGAAAAATGATTGTTTGGAATTCTGCAGAAAAGCATTTAAAAATTTGAATTATTTTATTTAGGTTCCAGGTAAAGAACATATTTTCTTCACTTGTATTCCCTACCATTTTTAAAGATATTTCCTCACTTGATATCACTAAACGGGAGAACTAAAGAAAAAGCACAGAATTGTTACATAATCACCACGGAACAAATGGAATCGTACAAAATACAGGTTTATTTTACTGGTCATGTGAGCTAAATAACTTAGTCCGCGGGAGTGATGGATGATTGAAATCAGAGCATGGTGCCTACAATTAATATTTCATAAAATACTTCAGATGTTTTAGATTACAAACTTTTTGATCTCTGCTTAGCATGAAGATACTCTGTAACTCTGTACATATCTCTGGCATGTCTCAAAACTTTTTGTAATATGTTCAAGAACTTCTAGCGATAAATTTTAGTACTTCAGGCACAAATTTGTAGGTGAGAAAGACTTGTGAAAAAAAAACGAGTACAACTTGGTCCCAATTTTTGGTCATTTGGTAGACCTGAAGAGCCAGTATATAAAGACTGTGAATTAGTTTAAGTTCACTTCAATGCTACGTTTCTCAAATTTTCTGTCTCAAAAACGCACATTCAAATGTTCAGTACTAATCGAATTATTTAAATTTAGCCTTAAAGTGGGCTTGGATTTAACTCACTCAGAGTCCTCTCTATTTAGGTGCTCTAATTGATGAAATCGGAACTTTTAGTTTGAGCTCGACGACTGGCCCCGGAGATAGGTGGGCTCGCCCAAGCTTCACGGTCTGTACAAGTTAGGCTAATTAAGAAATAATGATACAAGTTTCTAGCGATTACTCGCGGTAGATGAAGCAAATAATTATAGCGCTAAAATGTTACACAAGTTGCAGAGCGCATGTACGGGCAAGTACATCATCAAAATACAGCTCGATGCCTGACTGCGCACACACAATGTAAACAGACACACCATAAATCTTTTCTTGAATACACAAGGGCTACCACTCACGATGGCGGGACAATTTGAGACGCCGTATAGATGGTATAGCTCTCCAGTCTCAATTCCCGATGATTAAGTTCTCATGAGTGTAAGTCACAATTAAGGGAGCCCGGGAGGACTGGAGTTGTTAGCGCATCGCCGCAGGCCCAGAGGCGACGGATGGATGAGCGTCAGGCACGCGACGTGCTGTCAACGGATCGTTTACGGACGTCATTAAGAATATTTACCGGTCCCAACGGCAGGAAATTGGTACACCTGCAATCTGAATATTCCACTTATTTAATTCTAGCCAAGTTGGATTGATTGAAGATACGACACAAATGTGCCTCACCCAGAACACGGGCACCGGCGCGATATCTTCATAGGAGCCCCGGAGGCGCGCCGCGGTCGCCCGCGCTTTGATGTTGGAGCGGCGACGCCCGCGTTTGGGCAGAGGCGCCCATTGGCAGGTGTGGGTAGTGGGCCCTCCTGCCTGAGGTGGAGTCCCAGGCTGGTGCCCCGCCTTCTTGTTACGCGCGGCTTGGCAGGTGAACAAAGAAAAATCAAAGACCAATGGATGACGGAAAACATGGCGGAAAACTTTCTTGCTCATGCACAGCATTTATCAAGTTTTTGTAGAATAAGAAAAACCATTTGAATCACCGTTCGGTTTCGTAACGTTAAATTAATGGTTTTCGATATTTAAAGCGCGAGTCTTTTTCATGTCTCTAATATTAGATTATCATAAAGACATCTTATTCAAATTAAAATTACGCTCAAAATTTTAAATAAATCAAATTTGCTGCCTCAGTGCTAGTTGTCATCAAGTTTAAAACTAAAAATCTATAGTAGAATTCCTACTAGAATATAGAAACATCCATCATAGTTTTTAGATAAATTCTCCCCATCGTACATCGTTCAACCCATTCAGAGAATATTGCATCATCCAAGTTTGACTCCATCTGAAGCACCATCATCGCGTTGGTTTGTTCAATCCTGAATCATAAACAAAGTGAACACTGAACCATAACGTTGAGTGCCGCCGTTCCTGGAGCTAAAGAGGAAGTAAACCTGTTCAGCATCGGGAAAAAAGGCTTCACTAAGTATATGGCGGGAAACTATAGAAAATTCATAGAAAATACATGAAAAATGACCAAACTGTAACTTTTATTATCTACTGCAGTTAAATTCTTTTTGTGAAGGCTGTTTTACTCTGAAACTGGCAAAGTGTTGTGGTGCATTACGGTAGATCAACCCTCAATCACACATGCGGTACAGTCTGATTAACCGAAGATCTCTTAATTAGAAGAGTTTTGTTGTGAATTATTGCTTCATACTTTATTTTCTTCAAACCCAGCCCTATCTAATTATCTCTTCTATAGAGGAATACAGAATTTTTGAAATGGTCTTGATTGGCAAGGAAAGATTGAAAGTAAAAATGAGTTAGATTAATTCTTCTCTTTAAAATAAAAGTTTTTGCGACAATCGTCACTGAATAAGACAATCAAGCCTTACTGCAAACAAAATTTATATAATTCAATAGCATCACAGGTGCGAGTGCTTTTCTCCTGTTTTTGCGACATGAAGTGTTTGTCACATGAGGCGTACATATATATATTGGGTGGCGAGTTTTATATGAAGTAAATGGCCGGTGTGTGGCTTTCGATGAATGTCGTGCACGGGGCGCACTAAGTAATATGCATAGCATGTTGTCTGGTGTGTGTTAAATTTCATCTGATAAATTTGCATTAATGATAAAAAGTACTTTGCGTGTTATATATAAGTATCACCGACGTATAGAGTATAGTACATGGCATATCTAAAGTGGTCAATGGTACATAATACATAGCATAGGAATATGTAGCAAATAGTATAAGGCATGTGATGTAGGCTGTAGAGTGTACGTAACGTTACGTGGTATATGATGAACAAAATATTCAGATCATGTTAATCAGTTAATATCTGTCTTGCACTTGAATATTAACCTTGTAATGAAAGATTACGAAGCATCTGACGTGTTCATTCAGACCATACAATATAAGAAAATTATTTCTGAAAAAACAAGAATGAATGATGCATGCACGAATCGCAATCGGTAGACAGCACCGTGCTACACTTCAAGAGCTACATTGTTTAAGCAGCATGGTAATAAATAAGCTAATAAATTGAATTTTTGCTGTATTAGTTATTAATTTACATTTCGAATGTGGCACAAAAAACAACGAGAAATACCTCACCGTAAATTTTGTTTATCATTTCTGAATCAATAGGTTCTTTATCATGTGAATTTAATTATTCAGCTATTAATTAGGTTTCATAAACTAGCGATTACTCTGAACCAATCTCGTGGTAATCAACAGTCTATTATCTAACAGCATTACACTTTCTTTCGCTGTATAACCAATCAATTCATCGAATATCTCCCTCTTCATCCTATTTGCATGAAGACCTCGATGCAACCTGAGGTCAGTTCTACAAACGATGTCATCAACGACATCCTCACGACAAGCGAAATGGGAGCCTCACTCCAGCATACACTGGCCGGAGAAGAGCTGAGGCTTGAGGCTCGGTGGCAAACTTTTTAAGTGCTGCAGCTTCAAGGCTTAGGTATGTATAAGCATGCTGGAACCACACAAATTTAGGGTAAAAATAATGTACCTGAAAGTATTATACTCTCTCTGTAACTCAATCCTCGATCGTACGTGTGAGCAGCCATAATGTACGCAAGCGTTAGTTGGTGATTGAACTTATCTGAATGCAAGAAATGGTAGGATGATAGAAAGCTGATGGTGCAGCCATCAAAGAAGCTTATGAGTAGCTCTATCTCGTATGGTTCTATAAATACTATAGCTGAATATTACGCAACTCAGCCGCAAAGATGAGTTCATGGAAAGATTCATGCCACTATATTTCCACAAAACAATCAACAGCTATTAATTAATTTCCAAACCCGAATAAGTTTCTCAGAACTTTAGAAGATAGACATAACTCGGCAGGTTCATTAATTAACGAGCTTGAATTTACCAGCATGCACTCCTCAAACAACAACTGCTGCCATGATGCTTTTTGTTCGAATTTTGTTTCAATATTTGTAGCCAAATTACTTCTCCCCATTAGCTAGGGATAACCACGTATTTATTCTATGTTGTTCAATATAACGAGACAATTGCCCACGAAGTGTTCCCTCCAGAACAAGTAGTACCTCCGATTGCGATTGCTAATCCAAGCAAACAAATTTTAATTTGCGCTTATCACATGTGTTTTCAACCCTTTATTTAAATTGAATTTAAAAATCTAGCACTTGAGGCTCAGAACTATAATGACAAGCTTAAAAAAGCTCATCGAATGAAATAAACGCACAAATTTTGTAAATATAAAACGAAGTTTTCAAATTGTTCTGTGAAGTATTTTTTAAATTTGGTCAAGTTGCGTTAGAGTAAGTAAGGTTAGGTTGCGTTTGGTTAGTTTAAGTTAGGAAAGAATAAATTTGGTTAGGCTAGATCAAGTTAGACATTAAACAAGCATTCTTGGGCAATTGTTGGGGAACAATATTATTGTTCTAGAACCTCTATTTAATGACAGCAGTGTAGTTCATTGATCTAGCATTTTTAATAGTATTCGTAATGAATAGATACGTGTCAGTAGAAACCGAGGAAATTACTTTTATGTATACTTACCATGAAAATTCTTGATAAAATAAAAATTTCTTTTATTGCTCACTTCAAACTTCGCATCTCTTCCCGGCCTGTCGATGAACAGCACGCTCCTCGACCACTGTCTTCAGCAACAATGACTGGAACTTGGAGAAGTTTTCTGGGATGATTAAATAAAATTATTTAATTAAGAAGGAAAAATGGAAAGGCAACATATCATTCTCTAGGAGCAACGCGCATAATTTCTAAGACAACTGCTTCCCCTCAACTCTAGTACTTCCCATCTCTGTCACGACTTTATCGTATCATAAACGTGGAAATATATATAACAATAACCACATTGTATGAAGTATGCAAAACACACTAGTGCTTATCTCTTTGATCAGAAGATTCTGAATTATATAAAATGTTTTCAGTTTCCGTACAACAATACTCAGTGCATCTCATTTCACGATACACGAAGGAATATATTTAGCATTGTCCCCTCGATCGTAAAGCACTGTGTTCTAATAAAACTGGTTTTGATTCAACGGAACTCTCACACACAACGCTGTGTACAGTCCCCAATGATCATTGTAAGGTCATCGAGCAGAGGATCCTCCCATCTAGAAAAAGATGACCGTGTAATTTGATTTAAACATTATCGTGGCATCAATAATATGCATTATGTTATAACCAAAACAACAAAACCTCTAGAGTATCAATAATTGTAACAGTCAATGAAATTTACAAATCGACATCGTTCGTTGAGGAATGCCAACCCGATTTCCATAATTTTTAAAAGCTTCTCAATATTTAATTGACATCGATTACACTGGTCAACAAATTTTGAAAAGTTGTGTGCTTCTTAAATGATATTAGTTGATTCTTATGTATTTTCATTCAATGAATCCAAATATCACGTTGAAAAATCTGTTTTGCATGGCTACAGGTTGAAAGATACAAGGCAAGCAAGATTTGATTAATTGATTTTTTTAATTAAAATTTATTTTAAGTTTATGAAGTATGTTACATTAAAATCACTTACCTTTCTCCCTCCAAATGTAAACTTGTACAACATAAACACCTTCTGTGACTGATGAAACAATACTGAGGGCAGAGAGACTGAGCGTAGTGAGTAATATACACGTCCGCCAGCCTGTAGGAACGTGTTGAGACATGTAGGCGTATCACGAAAAGAATAGCTACCAAACAATTTTAACCATGTTATTTGTTACCAGCAACCTAAAATTATATGGAAAATGCTACTATGGTCTCCGAAGCATTTTGGTTGTTGACCAGTGTTACATATGCAACCTGGTGCGATCTTGCCCCGCCTAAGCCTAACCAAACTTTGACCATAAAACCTTGATTTTGTTCTCAACATAATCATCAACAATTACATTATAAGAAAAATAAATTTCAATTAAAATGAACCAGAACCGACCTAACCTACCACATTCTGTGCTAATCTAACATAACCGAATCCCACTCCCTCTGTCCTGTCTTAACTTCTGAAACAAAAAGGAAATCCAGTTTGAATCCTGGACAGCTTTCCAAGAACCAATTTGGCCGTGGATTTTAGTTTGTCCTTCGAGTGCCGCTCCTGCTTAAAGCAGCCAGTTATCTTAGATTCGGAAATTACGGCTTTATGAATATCCTAATTGGGAAAATAACAGCACCGAACTTGTTTTTCAATTTTATCGATTATCAACTTTCTTCCAATTTCTTAAACAATTTGAATTTTATATTAAATTATCCCGTCATTTTTTCCTAAACCAAATATAAACCTTAACTTTGACTCAACGAACCCTAATTAAACCTTCCAGCCCTCTTTTTCGATCAGCACTCCCGCATTACAGTAGAAGTGATCGTTACTAGACTGACTTGGATCAACAAGCCAATCTCTGTTGTATTTGAACCAAAGCGGCATCGATTGACGAGATGTACATGAAACATATTCTACAGTATTTTTCTGCGCACATAATATTAGTAGTGACTGTATAACTGATGAATGGCTTTCCTCCATTGGCGCTAACTGATATAGTCCCTATAGCCTGATAATCAGTCAAATCAGTGCATGGTGCTAAAGACGAAAGGGCTAAACATTCTCTGGAAGATTTGGGTGCTAACTTTTGTATTCCATCACTCCAGTCAATACGATTCTGTTCCGGGTCACAGCGAAAATGAGTGGTGGTGACACTCAGAAAATTTTACGCCATTCCTCTCAACTGTTCTGAACAACAGTGATATAAAAATATTATTTAGTCATATGTGCCTTTAACAAACTAAAATATCTAGCGGAATATAAATAGATTTACTTGGAACTGTGGAGTCACGTGAAGCAATTATTTCCATTGATAAATTTTTTCAAAGACCCAAAGATGGCTCTCGATAGTGCGCTATATGATTGTATAATATATAAATGATTTAAAAAAGAAATACTTCAGAAGTTAAATGTTGCCGACAATATTTCATGAAAATAGGAACTGCTGTAGTCATATTGGGCCTAAAATCAAACCGCCACCCATTGTGAACCATCGTTAATATTAGAGGCTAGGGTTCTTATTATCTAAGCCGAATCAATCGTGTCAAAGTCATGTCGATATTTGACAATAAGAGAAGCTACAACTCAGCAAACCTTTCTTGTAGTCAAAAACAGCTACGAACATGACAGTTGAACCTCGGATGTGCGACGCTATGGTATTTTGGCTATTTTACTTGTTCATTCAACTCACCTTCAGCTGTATAAAATAAAAGACGTATGGCACTGGCCAACCACTTCGAACAGTACAGATAATAAGTACGTAAAAAATTTGCTTATACGTCAGTCAACTAGAAGGAGACAGCATTAATGATAATAATAATAACCTGAAATTGTAAACTAGTGATTTTATAAGCATTCTATGTACTATTACTGAACAAATAAGCTCACTACTTACCTACATAAATATCTTTCTATTCCATGGGCACGGAAAAAATAAATTCTGTCAAAATCCTCAACCTAACACAAAATTCAGAAATGATACTATATTCTACAACACAATCTTTTCATAATGCAATTTACGACACTTTACATAATCATTCATACCCTAAACCATCTCATATTTAGAACTACGCACATATCCAGCATAGTACTAAACTGTGGAGCAAACCCTGGTGGAGCGAGTTGGTTTGCTTATTCTGGCCAAACTCAAACATCTATTATATGGCTACTCAAACAAAGGCTTTGCTAATACACGTGCAAACAAATTTTTCTCGATACGTGCGGCGGAGTTGTAGACAGAAATAGGTGCAAAAGAAGAGTGCTGTGGCCGCAATAACGGTAACGAGGCCTCGGAGAGACGCTGCTGCATGTATGGAGCAAACTGCCCGTACAACTAATTCAAAGAAGGTGTGACTAATTACACAGAGCGTTTATCGACATGACAATGACGGAAATTTGTACAGAGCCTCGTGGCATTGTTTGAAGGTTCTCTCAATAATCGCCGTGGACGGAGGCGGCCATTGAGCGGCGCTGCTCAGCCTCCGATCGCCGAGCTTTTCACTGCCCATTGTGCGCGTTGCCTTCACTTCTAGTTAGCTACACCACAGCGGCTCTAAAAACTAATCTCAAGTGGAATGCTCACTCGACACAAAGCTCCCGTCGCTAAATGTCAGCTCCGCTGAGGTTGTTTCCATCGCTGCTCTGCCTTTAACATCATCTATTTATTTTGGCTGCAGAATGTTAACTGTAACAATCAGGGACTGCACTGTTGAACGTATCCCTTGAGCTTTCTGAGCACAAGGCGCTGCTCCCCCAGGTCTGGAGCTGAGAACGTGAACACGGCCAGATTTTAAAATAATTGGCATCGTAGTGATCCAGCCCGCTGTGCAAGCTTTGAGATGTCGTCTAGGCCATACCAAAACAAAATCATTGTACTTTCCTCGAAAAAACTGTCTTCAAAAAGTATTTTTAATTTTTTGATGGTTATCATAGTATAAGGAAAAATGAAAGGCTAGTTCTCTTTAGTGGCTGGAAGTGATAGTAGTTTTCAATAAGAAAAAAGCTGCAGATTTGAGTAAAATGGGGCACACTGAATCTACGAAATCGCAGACTGTTTTCAACAATTCAAAAATACATTAGACATGACATATCCTTCAGTCTCCTACTGCGGACTCAAAAGCGAGTACAGTGCTGTTTTTCAGATGTTTTGTATACTACAATGCTTCGAAACTTCGAAATCTGTCATAATAAATGTAGTGCATTGCTCTCCCCGACAGAAATGACACCATTTTAAGTTAGAGCTAAAATTAGTTTGTTGAAACTTTCAAATGAACTCTCTTTCAATCAATTTTATTAAATAAACCATTTTTAAATTATATTAACTATTATTATAAATTTTCAACCAATATCATTAAATTACAATTGAAAAGTAGGAAGTTTCAATCTTCAAATGGTGGTCAGATATCGAGTTTACAATGGGGGTAGAGAGATTAACGGGAGACAATAGGAGAGATCAATAAAATTAGCATGTTTCCCTCTAATTTATTTATTGCACAGATTTCCCCCTAGCGTTCTGCTCTGTGGTATGTCAGCACATTACTAAGTGTATTTACGTGAAATTATATTTCACAGAAATTAAAGCTTCTTGCAGCAATCCCTTTTACGACCGTTAACTTGAGAACATATAAAATGAACTAATATTTAAAACCTCCAGTCGCGCCTGCTTTATACATTCAGGAATTCCACACTTTTTGAGCTAACTTCGACAAAGAACTATTTTAGGGATAGTTTTTACTAAATACTGAGCTACAGCCAGTTTTAGATTTAGTAACAATTGCAGTGCAAATGTCCTCTTATCATAGAAATTTAAAAGCGAAGAAAATGCTAATGAAACTAGTCATATTTACTCAAATTGAGAAAAAACAAAATCGAAAACGTTTCGGAGTCCAGCTCCATCTTCAGTTCTGTAAAATACAATGAATTCAAAAAAGTGCAAAAAGTACAAACATTACGAAGAATACAAGCAATACAAAAAAGTAAAACGAACATAATTGTAACAACAAAAAGATAACTAAATGTCAGACTATTCCTAAAGACTAGCAAGAAAGTAACGAAAAAACGAAAAAATACACACTAAGAATTCACTACTTGAAGGGGGTAGGAACTAAGCATATTATTTAGGGAAGGTTTTCCTTTAAAATTATGAAGGGATTCTAAAATTCGTAGGTCAAACTCATTGGGAGCGCTATCAATGGCTTTAAAATCTTCCTCACGAACTACTATATTGCACTGTTCAGCATTGTTGCGTACGGCTGAATGAGGAGGGTGTGCAAGTAAGTTCCCGGTACGGTGGCTCCTACCGCGGTGTTCTGCTATTCTTGTGTAAATACTGCGTGACGTCATCCCGACGTACGCCGATGTGCACTGCACACAACTTTATTTATAAATGACACAACAACGCATTAGACCAGGGATGGATTCCTTGTGCCGAAAAAAATAACCTATTTTTGCCTTATTAATCAAAATTTCACGTAGGTTGACAGTAGGGAAATACCTATCAAAAAGAGACTTTAATTCACGGGCCAGTTTTTCCGATGGGGAACCAAAATAGGGTAGAGTGCAGTAATGTGTCCTCCTATCATGTGTTAACAGCTCGACTTTTTATACAACTCATTTAAACATTATGGTACAGATTACTGTGGATTTGGATTACCTATAATGGAGCAGGTATTAATATGTAAAGTTAACAGAAAAGTACGTTTAGTAAGAATTTAACATTTAGTCAAGCCCAACTGAGAAACTAGTTGAATGAATTTTTACCTCATGGAAAAATTTGATCACTTATAATCATGCTCATGTATTTAGAACTCAAAATATTACGGTTTCAATTGTGTTACAACTATGAAAAATCCAACGGGTGTCCACGTGCGTTTGAGCGTGGCGACGTCGTGTCGTGGGTGTTAACATTTAAGCATCAGTTTTGTATTTGGGAGGATAAAATATTTATTTCGTATGCTTTAGAATCCTTGAAAATGTCTTTTTCTGATCGAGCGTTGGACTAAGAACAAGGATAATTGTAATGAGTAGTTACTTTTCCTTTGCCGGGTTGATGACCGGGTATAGATGGCAATCATTACTTGATAGCTTCCTGCCTTACTAGGATGTTATTTTTCTTAACTTACTGGCTAGTTCGAGGCAGAATGTCTCGCTCCCCAAAAATAATGTAATTTATGATTTTAGTTTCATTTTCTGTGCGTGTGCATGTGCATGTTACTCCTTTCAATTTTTTTAATGTTTAGCTACTGCTGATGAATTCGACGAGACCGTGGAGTACACCATCCAGCATAAAGCTTGATCAAACATTCACATTGAATTGAAGCAGACTTTCCAACTATGTTTCTCTGAATCTATCACAAACACTAACATATAAATAAAACTCAGTCTGTTCTGAGCTAAATTACACAGTGTAACATTTATACGAAATTCTTATTGTAGCTTTTACTCTTTGTAAACCTGCTTTCTCTACCGAGTCCAAAAATGTAATTAAATTTTTTCTGTATTGTTGGCCGTTATAGAAATAAATCGTCTTTCAATGCTATTCTAAGTTCGACAGTGTCATGTATTCCACAGATAATTTTATACCTATTTAATTATGCCACGAGTGAAAGTGCACCAAGAAAAAATAAATATTTTCAGACCACCTCTATACATGTAGAGAGGTTCCAAAAAGGCCTGACTACGCACTTCACGTTAAACTTGGATTAGTAAAACAGTTTGCAAAGACCTTAGACTGTAAAAGACAGGCTTTTCAAGAAATTCGTTTCATTTCTTTGAGGCTAACATCAATTATTGTGGCACATTTGTTAGACCCGCAGTAAGCGTAATGATCAAGCAGAAGAAACCGGAAAAAGCGAAGACAAAAGTTGAAAAGGAAGTAAAGTGTGTATTTTGTGATGTAGATCGTGAATTCCCAGTAAATCACAAGAATCCTAACTAGAAACAACTGAGAGTAGAACTTATTGAAAACCTCATAAAACTGGTTTGTTGTATGTTTTCGAAGGTTTAATTTTTTACACTATTACCTTGATTTCTTCCTTGAAAAATTGCGTGATGTCAGTAGGGAGCGGGGTGGAAGACTTCATCAAGACATCGCAACGATGGAAAGAAGATATCATAGATGATGGGATACTACAATGACGGGAGATTACATACGAGTATGGTCTCCAATCACAAAAGATGAAAGTATGCTTCAATAGAAAATCTTGATCGATTATTATTACACTTCTATAAATACCTTTCAATGAATGAAAATTACTGAGAGTTGTGTAATACGCCTAGCAATACTAGATTAGATTGAACTAGCATACGGCTGTGGAAGGAAGTTGTATGTAAAACATGATAATGTGCAATTAAAAATAACTTTAAAACTATCGTTCTATGTCAAACTGAATGCGATTAATTCATTGGCACAAACTACATGAATGATCGCTAAAAAAGTAGAAACACAACATTGTAGTTTTATTGTAATATATTCAAATTTCATTGTTGTTGATGCTTTCGTCGTACGTTGTTCTATTGAAGCTATGAATTATTTTCTTCTTTCGTAATTCACATTCTGGGTTTTTTAACGAGCAAAATATTCTATAGAATTTTAATGAGACTTCTGTCATCTAGATACCTCATTTCTAGCTCATATTAAATTCCCTGCAGTTCGCTGCAATTTTTGCTTAAGGATCTGTAATACAGCATGCTCACAATCTTGACCTGATATCAGTACAATAAAAATGCTCCTTCAAATCAAATTATCATTCGACGATGTTTAATAATTTTCAAACGTACAATCAACACAAGGTCCCACTAAATGTAGTTTAATTTTTTCACAGAGGAACGACCGAATCTGGGAATCTTCAGTCCAAACGAGCGTTTGAATACACTTTTCAGGCCACTCGTGACTTGATGAGAAAACAATGAGTATTTTGCAGACATGTGCAAGCTTAAACGAGCAAAACAACAGTCCGCTAAACGGCATGAAGTGTTTTTGTTCACATGCAGCGGCCGAACTTCAGAATCCTGCGCTGTACAGCAGGTCCGAACTTCAGTCAAACCACTTAAAGTTTCGCTAAAATATTTTGGCGAGTCATTTAGAGCAATACACCTATGCAATGTTGTCATCAAGGCTGTTTTACGAGTCAAACTGTACTGAATGATGTCACAGAGCATTTACAAATCGTTCATTTCACAGCCTGTTTACAAATTCGTCAAAGTCACTCACAGTGTATTCAAATTATTACGAATAAACTCTATTTAGCATTAATGAAACGTCAACTGAAGGAACTATGTCAAAGCATAAATACAGTGAGCATTAATACAATGAATCGAAGCCAATGCTAGTGATATAATAGCAACAATCTTACTAATCCAACCACTATTACCGAAGTCATTGAATACCGAATGTATTTTGCAAATGATTCCTTTTCTTCTGGCCATCTGGGGCCGCTATTGTAGTTACATTGAAAGTGGTTATGCTACTTTTATATCTAGCGTCATCACTGACGTAATTCACTACCGCTAGACTTAATACAGACCTTGTTAATAAAGCCCCGAAAATAACTCCCGCGCCCTCATTCCAGCAGAGCATCTAAACTTCCTCAGACGTAGTTATGAACTTCTCTGAAATTAGGATGAATACTTCAAATATTTGAGTGCAATTTCAGCAAATTGCTTGTGTGCCGATGGAAACTCTGCAGCAGCCATTCAGCCTCCGCTGTTGGTGGTCGGTGAAGAAGGCTACCATGGTCTTCCTCCCAGGCTGTGTACATAGGAAGCCACAGTGCATCGGCATTCCGCCAACAATTGATCAGGCCGTCATCACAGGAGATGCGGTAACACCTTCGGTTAGAAGCAGTTTGTCATTTTATTTCAAACGTTAAATGCACGTCTTTTGCTTTAGGAATGAAATTACAGCATGTTCGTAGTATAGTTTCAGTCACCATGCGTTGAGCCACTGCAGACGACGCCCCACACTTTCTGCCATGATCGT
Organism: Platorchestia sp. MABIK; assembly: GCA_014220935.1. NCBI lineage: Eukaryota > Metazoa > Arthropoda > Malacostraca > Amphipoda > Talitridae > Platorchestia > Platorchestia sp. MABIK. The sequence goes on along the minus strand of JACJUY010001434.1, from coordinate 114,944 downwards.
TCCCTGCAGCTTCAAGGGACATCAGGAGGTGTCACCAGCGTTTGAATGCAGGCTCTATTGAAATTTTTTTGTTCATGTGGAAATTTCTGAAAAAATACTTCTCTAACAATAACGATTTGTCAATTCACACGGTGATGAATTTATTTCAAGGAAAAGCTTTTAAATGCTTCATTTTCATTTTACGGTTGTTGCTGAAAATATGAGTGATCGCAGTGGTAATGTACTGAGAATTTTAGGACGTTAATCTTTCAGAATTCTTTAGCAATGATCAGCTAATGCTGAGCTGGAATTTTGAACACGATCTTATTCTAGTCACTTCGGAACTAATCGTACTGAGAACCCAATTTTGGTAAATTAAAAATTAAATTTAAGATTACAGTTGAGTGTAAGACAAGCTAACAAACTTTGAATTGTAGCTACATCAATTTTGTTACTGAAATTGAGTGCACATATCCCAGTTTAAGAGTTAAATTCTGCAATATTTAATAAATTATATTCCATCTTAGCTGAAGAACTTTTACTTAAATTTAAAAAAAAACATTTTGGAATCAATAGCAAATTTATTGCAATAATTTGAACTTTTAGTGTTGATGTAATTTCATTGCATTGTAAAAAATTCCTCCTAAAGTAATATGTCAATTTCGAGAATTCACGTGTGATGAAAAAAAGTGCTCTTAATTAGACTTGATTTAGAAGCAACGCTCGCGCATGTGAGCAGAACACAAAGTGAACTTTCGTTGGATGCCCACTTGCAGAACTCGAGAGCCTCATCACCTGTGAGACCTCTTCAGCGTCAGTTTCTCAGCCCCACCTAGTTTATGAATAAGGTTAGGAATAAATTTCAAGTATGAAACTACGCCAGCTAGTGGTATGAGTTGTTAATGAGAATTCAAGTCACGATCATTTAATCAAAAGCAGCATAATTAATAAAGCCTCATAGACGAATGTAATTGAGCACCGTGATACAAAATCAGACAAAGATATAAACATGAACAATTCAAAAACCCCGCAAACAAAAATTTGCTTCAGGAGGGAGATTCCACTCAAAGAGACGAGATAGTTAAAAAAAACTCGAACAGGTTCACATCATTCTTGAGCTCCGAGTGCAGAAAAAAAATTCTCTTATACCATGCTGTCAATGAGTCTTTCCATTTGCTCAAATATAACCTCACGCTTCCTAATTGTTTGTCGTTGTTTTTATTTTCGATATTTTCTCAATTGAAGGTGATTAACAAGTACCATTGTGATCCATAAATACCACTTACAAATAAGTAAATGATAACAGAAATATGCAGTGATTAGATGAAAGCTATCCCTTTTATCGTAAAGGAATCCTATGAATACAGTTCTGGTTCATTTCATAAAAAAATTAGCTATGCGTGCTGAAAGAATATATAAGAGTACGAAATTTTGCAAACATAGTATGCTTCGAAGACCCTCAAATCTATAACGCTTCTAAGGGGAAACGAGTAAACACTTGCATCGAAGCACAATCATCAAAATTTTTCGAAAATAAGAAATATTCTTCATGTTTAAATGACACGAATAAAATATGTTGTACGTGTAATGCCTGCTTTGGGAGTGGTGAAATCTAGCAATCATGTCCTGCTTACATTTTGAACTTGAGCCCAAGCGACCTCACGTGGTCCGCTTTTGATGGCAATGTCGTGGCGCTGCGATCTCCATCATCGATCATCAATGGAAGTTTGCGATGACGCTTCTCTCGAGCAGCCTTCGTCAGCGTCCATTGACTCGGTGGGCCCCCCACGGCCTTCCTCGTTCTAAGGCTTTCAATGAAGCGTTGGTCGGTTAGCACGGTCGAAAGTCATGCCTCTTGTGCGGTGGTACAGTCGTGAGGAGTACAGAGATGGACTACCACATCCCTTCTATATTTTCATTTCCATTAGCAGAGTCGATGAAATATCTTTCATTTGTGTCAAATAACTAAGGAGAACTGTGAGCTAAAGTCTGCACTGAAGCTTCTTATCAAATTCTTTTCGTAAGCGCGACGTGCAATAGAAAACTAGTAGAGTCGGTCAGGGCTAGAACGTCAGGCAGAACGACCGATAGATGCCCATTGTGATCTGCTCAACGTTCAGCGAAATGTACTTAGCGGCACTTGAGTTGTGCTTCAGAGTATACTCCGTCCTCTCGATTTCTTCAACATTTGGGTATTATTAAAAATATGAATTATCCTAAATTACTTTCAAAAACTTTTGAGGTACAAGCATAACTAAGCAACGGTTCACAGATTCATCACACCGAAAAATTATTTCAGGTTTACAAAACTGAAGTAATATGAAAAATTCAAGCCGCATCAAATTTTTTTGCCATAACATATGGAAAAGCTGCACGAGGGTTAAGGAAAAGAACAATTACCAATGACATGGTGATCATTCGATGACTGTTAATAACAACCATGAAACTGGAGACATTGATGAAATTGCAAGGATAACGAGAGGTTTGATATCACATTGGGGAAGCGGTTGCGATTGTAAAGCGATCAAGCAGCTTCTGACGCCGCATGCATCATCGTGCGTATGACAAGCGTGTAATGTCGTCAATTGAAGTGGCCGCCCTCGCAGGATTGCTACCTGCGCAGCGTTGAAGTTCCCTTCTCGCACCTGCTCTCTACAGTCGCCTCGGCTCCTTGCCTCCCTAATCTCAGCGCAAGCTTACACCGCACCAACATTCATCGCCACGCATTCTCCCCCAAGTATGAAGTAGAAATCAAGGAAAACTTCACAAACGATTTGAGTGGAGTGGGTCCCTCGAAAATATGGTGTCCTAGCTAAGTAAATTATGTGCATAGTTTTTCACGCTATATCTTTAGACCAAAAGTGCTTAAGATGCCGGAATACATTGAAGCAGTTATCAAATGACCATCGTAACCTATCTTTTGAATTCTAATAATCTCGGGGTCTGACTGACACAGTTGCAGAGGATCCAAAGTAGCGCAGCCAAGTCTGTAATTTTCACCATTTAGTTACGCGCTATCGAACACGAAAGCTTGTTTCTGACGTGATGATGGTGGCCACAGAGAACTTACACGCTCTAACGATCCGTGCAACATAGACGGTACACAGTAGAATTGATCCATGAAGCTCATTTTTTCAAGTGATGCCAATTTTGAGCAGCATTTCAGGCCAGGAACTTAGTGTTGCACTGTACTCATTTCGATGCCGACAGGAATCTGAATTACGATTTGAAAAATTTAAAAACATTACCGCGATTAATGAACGTAAACACCAGCAAATTCTCACAGATGTAAAACTTTTTTGGGGGCGAGCGACTCGATCTCAATTTTTGAAGTAAAATTTCTCCCTTCGTTCATCAGCGAGCACAAAAACTAAAGGCTCATTTCTCCTCAATGTTCATGCACGTCTTGGGCGTCCAACATCTGTAGAGGAGAGAAATGCGGCACTGACCAGCCAAAAGAACTTTCTAATAATCAAGAGATATCTCCCTAAGATGAGTTCGAACCTCCCATAATATTTTGCAACGTGGCTGTCCATTCACAAGCGGCAGGGCTCGCCGTGCACTAGGCTTGCAAGACCGAGCGCGAGATACCACCCAGCAAGCTCACAGCTCTCTCGCATCGAGCTCATGTTTTTTCGCAGGAGATTGTTATTTTCCTGGTAATTGAGTTGTCTGTGGGGCGCGCCATGATTATAGTAATCAGGTGATTCTAATGGCTGCCAAAGATGACCGCTGTGACACGGCGGAGTGGCCGCTGGACTTGCGACGTGGACGGAGGTGCCGTGGTCTTGTTGTGTGTCGTGACACCTGGTCACTGCTGCTGACTGTGTTGTCAGCTCTGTGTTGTCAGCGACACCTTGTCACTGCTGCTGACTGTGTTGTCAGTTCTGTGTTGTCAGCGACATCTGGTCACTAGTGCTGACTGTGTTGTCAGCGATACCTGGTCCCTGCTGCTGATTGTGTTGTCAACTCTCTTAGTGACACCTGGTCACTGCTGCCCACTGAATTGGCATCTTTCCTAGCAACACCTGGTCACTGGTGCTGACTGTGTTGTCAACTCTGCGGGGACTCTTGGTCATGACGACCAAAAACGTGTGCAGCGCAGCGATAGATAGCTGCTACTGGTGGTTGCGTTATCAACTCTGAATTAAGTATGGTTTTCAATAAACGTTGAAAGTTTTGAATTTCAGAGAAAACCAGCCAAAACCTTGAATTTCTAGAAAACAACACCAAATATTATCGTACTCTTGCTTGCAGGTGAACTGACCTTCAGTGGAGGAGTGATATTGTGTTTTTCAAAATTGTAGTTCACTCTGCTCCGCTATAAGAGTGTCTAGGAAAATGATACATTGTAAAACGTTTCTGAGCTGCAAATTGTAGGTAACATTAGATTGTCTTAATTACTGATCTAAACTCTAGAGTGTTGAATGTGAGCACGCTTAATGTTCAGTCACCGCCTCCTTAATTCTTGGTTTCGATCGCCTGACCGAAGAAGCAGAATAACGGACGAAAAAATATGTCAGATTTGACTGAGTCTTGAAAGACCAACTAACGGTACTTTCATTTCACTTCTACCCGCAGATTGTGCGACGAATTGAGTTTATGTCTCGTATTACAATTTGACAGCAAGTTCCATAATGAGTAGTCATTAGGCAAGTCTCGTTTTCACTTCTTTTAAGGGCCAAGTCCTGAATGGAAAAGAATACACCAAAGCCCATAAAAATTTCATACGCACATCGATTTCAATGTACGAGTCTTGAATTATTTCAACAATTTTCAGCCCCTAAAAAACATATATTGCACTCTTTTATAGTTATATCAGTACCAGAATGACTTTTCCAAATGAATAATGTTACCGAGGAGACATTTCATGAGTAAACTAACCTTGGCAAAAGCAGCCACTAGCTTGGACGAAAACATTAGTGAAACAACATTAAACTATACTTGATTTCTAAGCTTATCTGTAGCGGACAGCAAGGTCTCAATCATTCTCGTCTCGGCGTGAGGGCCACTTGGAGGCCCCGCTTCACTGAGTAGACCTGCAGTGTACAGGCACTGACTGGTCTAGACTTGCTGACGCGTAGTCGGCATGGAGTTCATGCAGCGTTGTGTAATGACTAACTCCCATCACTTCGTGAGTGTCACGATTTTGCTAATAATGATGCTGGGAAAGGTGACTAGCAATCTCACGCCAACTGTGCATGGTACAGACAGAGAATATCAATAAAACTTCCAGGCCACAAACTGTCGCCTGTTGAAGAAATGCAATAATAATTGTAAGAATGGTTTTCGGTAACCATGTACCGAAAAGAAGACTAAGATAAAGTCCAGAGTGGTGAAAATTCTTCCAAAAGTTGACAAATACCTTATGTTCACAACAGCTTAACCCCTCCATTCGAAATCAGTTCAAATTTTTCCACATCAATGGCTTGCTCTGTATCGCGTTGACCACTTGAAAATTAAAATTTTCTTTATCTGTAGAATGTTTTTTCCCGGCTGCTTACTTGCACGAAACAATCTATGGGACGTAAAACTTTCTTCGAGTACCAAATTTTAGACCCCAGGCATAAAACTTCAACATATGGTAACCCAACGAAAAAAATTTTGACGTGAAATTTCAAAACTAGATGTTTTTTTACTATAACTGCTCCCATCTTCTTTCTTCGCCGAGGCTGCCAAACATGAAAAGCAAAGGGTAAGCATCCCTGCTCCAGCTTCTGGTCCAAACATGCGACCTCCGGGAGACTTGGGCTATAAGTCTTGCAAATTGCGCCTGCAGCTGGCAAAACCTGCAGATTGTGACGAGTGCTTGTGGCCGCATCCTCCGCCTGCACTGCTGCCCACGCCGCCACCGCCACCCACAAGGCTCTGCACAGCCCAGCGAGTTGGCTGCTCACCCGAATCTTCGTGGACGTTGGAACAAATACCGCGTTGCAAAAAATGTTGAGTTGTCATACATAGTAACAAATAGCACATGTTAACGAATAGAGCATGGTAAAAATATTGTGTAGTAACAATTGTTGCATCAAAACGTATGTTATATATTTAGGATGACCTCTGAACACTTACTTAAACTGTTTTCCTTACATGCGAAAAATGTAATTAGTAAAAAGTAATCTTTTTCGTTCATCTCAAATGATGCCCACTTGTATGACTAGAATAGCTTAACTGCTGCTACGGCTAATGCGGACAATGTAAACTGCCTAATAAATTAAAATATAAGCCTGTAACTCTGCTGGCGTTTTATATTTGCCCTTTATTTATTGTCCCATGCAGCACCAGCTCGTACTCACCACACGCTGAGGCAGAGTGCGCCATCCCTGCAGCACCAGCTCGTACTCACCACACGCTGAGGCAGAGTGCGCCACCCATGCAGCACCAGCTCGTACTCACCACACGCTGAGGCAGAGTGCGCCACCCATGCAGCACCAGCTCGTACTCACCACACGCTGAGGCAGAGTGCGCCACCCATGCAGCACAGCCTCAGGCCGCACGGGAGGCCAGCCCGCGCAAAAAGAGGACAAGTCTGCCCGCCTCCCGTGCTGCGCTCGGAGCATCAGGCGGAGGAGGCGCTCCAACACCTCGAGGGCGCCTGCAAGTGGTCATTAGGTGTTTATTTAGAGCGTCTCTGCGCCAGTTAGCCGCGCCTGATGCACGAGATAAGCATCATTATGGCCCGAGCCAGCAAAACCTGACGCCTTCTCACAAATGACTTAATTAAACACTCTACGATGAACAACTAGAGAAACGTTTTCTGCGCGTAATTTGATTTGCAGAATTTCTCGTGTGAGAAGCGCACTCACGAAGAGGAGCGGAAATGACCTCGTTTCACTGTGCAGTCAAGCATCGCTTGCTGTCTGAATGCAAGGCGCAGCATGTGAGAAATAATTTTGTCTTTCCCAACGAAGGTTATTTGACCATGATATGATTAACAGCACCAAGTTCAAGATTTTATTACTCTAATATGCTAATGTAGATAAACTTGCAATACTTTGACCCAGATTCGAACGAGATTTAAACCCCATCAACACAACATTTACAAAGAAAATTATTAATATGATCTCGTCAAGAGGCGAAAGATTTCTATCATTATCCACATGGAAATTGTACTAATGCAAGATAAGTAACATAGAAGGCAATTGTAACAGAGAAAAAACGCTTGGGTGTCCTACCACGTGACTGGAACGGAGGCAGAAACGAGGACAAGAAAGAAGTTATATTAAAAATCATTGCATGCATGGCAGCAGTAATTAACCTGCTTGCTTACGAAATGAATATTCCACCATCGAACTTCTATGGGCGTTATAGGAGTATCAACGAACTGTAAACTAATAAAAAAACGCCAAAACGATGCAGCCTTGCATTCTATAACTACTCGCTACGAGTAACGAGCAACAGCTCCCATACGAGCTGATTTTGAAAGGAAATTAGCGCAACAGTTGTCAGTAAAATAAATTTATTGCCGCACCAAATCGCTCTTGCGCAGCGGCATGGACGCACACTTCTTCGCCTCTGGGTATCTTAAAGAAATTTTCAGAGGCTGAAAGCATTTCGACCGCGTCTGTCCACGAAGCGTGCGGCCTCAAACGCAAATGAGGGAGACCGTAGGATCTTAAAGCCTTGCTAGATGTGGCAAAGAGTTCCTTAGAACTTATTTACTGAAGGTCGTTTGAACAAGGCTTTGGTATGAAAATCATGCCGCGATATTTTTTTTACGTAAACACAAAAGTAAGATTAATAATAAATGAATGTTTGACATTTAAGTAATGAGGTTACCTAGCTTTTTTGATCTACGTAGTTTGAGGGCCTAAGCCACAGGGGTTAGTTCAGAAAATACGCTTAGCCATAAAAGAGTGGTCGAAATCCTGACGAGGGTAGCATAATTAGTTCTTCAAATTTTATTGACCTTTCTGTCACAAAGAAACAGATTCTATCTACAATATAGCAACAAATAACGATATTATTTCCAACTAAAGAGTTTAATCATGGACACTCGCATATAGCTATTGACCAACTTTAGGTTCATTTTGGTATATGTTGTGAAAAATTTCAGTTAGGAACGCAAGGCAGACGTTAGTCATGAGGAGGCAAATGAGTAGGAAGGCTCGGCGCGCTACATCAGACGAGCCGGAAGGTTGCCGTCGCTTGAAAACAAACTGCAAATGGGATAAGTATTTCCCAAAAAGTTGCCCATGGAGGGTGACTCATGTATTAACGACTGGATGACCATAGAGAAGAGGCTTCCCACACCTCGAGTCGTGCTTTGTTTTGCTCAAGAACGCCTTTATTGGACGACCAGCAAGCAGCATAAGGCGAGCTGGTGAGGTCGTCTTCTCGCTGCGCTGTAAGCAGGCAACCGGGTCCCAAACGCAAGCATGCCATGCCATCCACTACAGGAGAAAGAGTGAGTTTCCCACGCATCCTCCTCTAGGAGGATCAATTTGAGGAAAGATCTTCAGTCTCATCTCTGTGCATTACACAAAGAACTTCCAAGAGGATGCTAAGATGGGCTCCAACCTTTTGTTCTAATTTTGTTCTGTGCCCGGATATTAGCCAAGGCTTGGTATGACGCACCCCATTTTAGGGTAAGACGACGGGATGTTTTTGGCCCCCTCGATGAAGCAAGAGCTTGGGTGAGGTATCGCCTTGTATCGTCTTGGGCGTCCTAGGGAATATGGCGGAGTCAGGATCCTCCGCTGGCGGTAATCGTTGTTTATGGCAGCGTCTACATGGCGCTTGCTCCCCAAAATGACACAGGCGGGCGCAGTTTATGTGACACCACAGGTCGCATTAACCTACATGGTGACGCGCCGGCCCTAAGAAATCAATTGGGAATAACAGGCGGGCAATCTCCGATCACGACGCGTAATCTCGGCTGATGAGCGTTTCGGGAACGCGAGCACTTAGCTTCGCAGCAGGAAATGTTTCCTTCGATTCAATAGGCCGTCCCTTAATTACTGTTGTTGTGGGTTCAATATTTCTGATAAAGTTATTTCAACTTCTTGGTGGGGGAGAAAAAGATAGGAAAATTACACATTATTTCAAAAAAGGATGTGAGCAGTCAAAAATAACAATGCGTCAGATACGGTATAGAAGAAAATTATTCACGGACTAAGTACGAAATCAATCAAGACACAAAACCAGTTGAGTTCCAAAACTATAAATAGTAAATTTGAATAAACCCCGTCTAGAGCGTATGTCCTGAAGCTGCAAAAAAATAATTAACCGCCACATGGATATCTTTCTTACGATGTTGTCAAACTTTTAAGGCTCTACTACACTCACAGAGTTGTTGATTAGCAGGAGTGAGGAGAGTTTTCCAGCAGTTCAACGCTTGAATTTGAATGGAAAAGCCTTGAGTCTTAAGTAGAATTTTCGTCCATTATGACATTTCTGACATAAAAGTACTATTCACGTTTGAGATCAACCTGAAAAAAAACTGCGCTGCCTTTAGAAGGATTTCTTAGTCAAAAATAGGTTGGTTTCATTATGAGTCATGCAACGTGTGGCTGCATTCTGGATAAGACTTCACGTCAAACCTCCAGCACGCTGAGCATTAGTACCATTTCATCAAATTGCCTGGTTCACTCTACAGTCATGGAAACAAATATCAGAAAGTAACGTTAACTTGCAACTGCTATTTTTCTGTTGAATTAAAAGGCATTGGGCTTCACTTGGATCACAGTTTTTACTGGGCAGCGGAGAGAGTAAATCTAAGATCAACGCACAGAACTTTAAGCAGTAAGCTCAAAAACATCAATTCGTCTCGCAAAAATTATTCGAGTGAGTGTCGATCTGTGCCGATTGAAAGTCTTGGAATATTTTGTGGACCGAAGGAAAATTCAGTCTTGTCATGTTCAAAGTAAATTGTAAATACTCTGCTCATGCTACGCATAAGAAGCGCAGTCGCAATTGCTTCCAACATACCAGCGCAAATTGCCCGATCAATCGATAATTATTAGGAGCTATTATTGAAATAGTGCGAGCAGAGCGCAAAGGCGGTGTGGCCCAAGAGGCAATCGAGAGAGCATTAGGTTGTCGCCAATAGATAAGATGTATGGCATTCTTGGTTGCAGTTAAGCGAGCGCCTCCCCGCAGCTCAGGAGGCCACCCCGAGCCTCTGCCCTCAGTCCCGGCCTCTCGCCTCTAGGACTCCGAGCCGTACAGCTCAAATTTCCCTGAGTGGCCGCCTTCATCATAAATCATTGGAGGTGCTAGGAAGGGTGTAGATATATCGCTTCAAATACAGGTTAATTCTTTCCGATGGGACGGCACATGGGCGTCAAGCCTCCTCTTTTCGGCACGGCAAAGCAACTCTAGCGGTACCTGCTCGTAAGGTCGACTCCCTCGACTGGGTTTGGGTCCAGGAGGCAGGGGACAGGCAGACCACCTTAGTCGTCGGTTTCCTTGTGATCATTTGTGTTAGGCTGTTTTAATATTGTACAAGCGGAGCCTTTAAGGATGTTTAGGTTGGTTGGCCGAAACATAATGCTCGTGATGATGCATAGACGCTCGTTCATAAGGCATTTCTAGAGTCAGCTGGAGGTCCGAGGCTTCCCGCGGGCATTCACAAGTTCGCATCCAAAGGGGTTTGGCTGAGGCTGATGATCTGCTGATGCTCTTAGCTGAGGAGGCAGGGGAGGAGGCGTGGGGTTTGGCTGAGGCTGATGATCTGCTGATGCTCTTAGCTGAGGAGGCAGGTGAGGAGGCGCGGGGCTTGGCTGAGGCTGATGATCTGCTGATTGTCTTAGCTGAGGAGGCGCGGGGTTTGGCTGAGGCTGATGATCTGCTGATGCTCGTAGCTGAGGAGGCAGGTGAGGAGGCGCGGGGCTTGGCTGAGGCTAATGATCTGCTGATGCTCTTAGCTGAGGAGGCAGGTGAGGAGGCGCGGGGCTTGGCTGAGGCTGATGATCTGCTAACCCATCTCGCAGAGGGTGCAAGTGAAGAGGCGCACGGCTATGACTGATGTTAGTGAGGAAGCGCAACGCTTTGCTCAAAATAATGGGTAAGCGCTGAGTTTGGTTGATGTTGGTGAGGAGACGAAGAGATTCAGCAGATGTTAGCGAGGAAGAGCAGGCAAAAAGTGTCTGAGGTTGATGATCTGCTGACACTCTTGGCTTCGAGCAAAAATTTTGACTGAGATTGATGAAATAAATGTGTCCTAATTCTCGGCGGCAGGGCTTCATCAGACCTGATGTGTTGCGAAAGCTGGAACGTTGGTGTTAGACAGAAGCTCATAATAATCTGAGCGTGCCCATGCCTGAGGTAAAAACGCCATACTGTAATTTGACTGAGCCTGGAGATTTGCTGGCGCTCTTAGCCACAATGGGGCTCTGAAAAGAAATTTGCAAACAAATATTTCTGTAGAGTTTCCGATAAAAAATTTGATGCTATAATTTGAAAAAAGGAGAAAAAATATTCAATGATAGATCATTTCAACGGGAACTTTTCAGGACATTTTTCTCGCTCAAAGATCGATCGTTCACATGATTAACAAACTTTCATTTCATTAGCACCCAATAAATTCAATTTTGGCAACTGTCGCAGTAAGAGTTATTTTCATAAGCAGCCAATAAATTCAATTTTGGCAACTGTAGCAGTAACAGTCACATTCGTTAGCAGCCAATAAATTCAATTCTGGCAACTTTAGCAGTAAAAGTAACTCTCGTTAGCAGCCAATAAGGACCACTAAGGTACACAGATCTAAGGACCACTAAGGTACACAGATCTAAGGACCACTAAGGTACACAGATCTAAATACCACTAAGGTACACAGATCTAAGGACCACTAAGGTACACAGATCTAAGGACCACTAAGGTACACAGATCTAAGGACCACTAAGGTACACAGATCTAAGGACCACTACATTACACAGATCTAAGGACCACTAAGGTACACAGATCGTCATGTATCTCACAATACGATGGAATCTATCCTAAACATTCTCTGGAGAAACTTCTAGATTACATAACTCTTTAGTAATTTACACGTTATTGATGTCAGTGTTCAATAATTTAATTTGAAAGATCAAAGGGTTATAATTTTTTATTTGTAGGTGTAAGAAAAAGACGTAAAACATTCGAAAAAAAAGGTGGAAACGTTTATTTCAATCAACGCATATTGTAGAGTTAAAACTAGTTCCATAGAAACAGAACTTGTTGGCAACTAAGTAGACTCTGAAATAGACAAAAAATTATAGTTTTCCATCCTGAGCATGAAGCTCCTGACTCGCCTGAGATTTTTTAAGTGTTTCTAAGACCATTAATACGTGAATCTATTGACGAATTACCCCGTTGTTATCTTCAAGCTCTGTATTTATATGGATATACAGACGCAGAAAGAAGTGCGAAGGACGCTTCGAAATTATCAGACTGTTATATTTAGAAACCATTTTTTTAATTTCTCAGCATTTCTGGTAGAAGTGTATAAGGACTTACACTGACTAGACGATGTTGAACAAAATTATTCTTTATAATCAACTGAAGGGTAGCTCACGTTTGTCAAACTCATTCACACACGAATACATTGAAGAGGCAAATGTTTAGAAATGGCGTACAGACAACATATATAGTTTAGATATGGCGTGCAGACAACATACCTAGTTTAGATATGGCGTGCAGACAACATACATAGTTTAGATATGGCGTGCAGACAACATACATAGTTTAGATATGGCGTACAGACAACATGCATAGTTTAGATATGGCGTGCAAACAACATACATAGTTTAAATATGGCGTACAGACAGCATACATAGTTTAGATATGGCATGCAGACAACGTACATAGTTCAGAAATGGCGTGCAGACAACATTGTTCAGAAATGGCATGCAGACAACATAGTTGCGAGCGAGAAGGCAGGCGCAGATAACTAAGCAATGCATGCCGTGCTCATTTTTGCAAATCTAGCATCCGTGTTTGCTTTGAATGGTCTGCAATTTGTCTCTAACTGCAGGCAAAAAAAAAGAAAACTGAAATGTGTTGAAACATCTCTAGTAATGAAATCCTCAAATACTAAATCATGTTATTTAAAGTTTTGGACGGTTTTTAGTGTTAAAGAAACGGCACACGGCATCTTGACTGCCACAAATAAAATAAAAGTAACTAATTTAGCGACAAATAGATGTCAGTCACGTATTAGTTCAGACATTATTAAAGCTCAAGCCACAAAGTAGAAATAAATATTAAACTGGTGCTATTTACTGTCTCTTAGTTAGATGTATTGTAGCGAGATCTTATGGTAAAAGTACAATAAGGTTAAAAGCTGTAACTTAAAAGTATACAATTCTGCAGTTCCAGTGCAGTATCTGGTAACTACCAGAGGAGCTAAATACAAGCCTGACTTTCGCTCACAAATCTATGTATGCACAGCATGAACACAACTTGAGTTTGGAACGATCTTTTTAGCAGAACACATCTCTTCCATACAACCTGAGTGCTATATCTATCCGACGACGGCATCCAAGTCAAAACTGAAGTCATCATGAGTAAAATCAGGCCTTCAAAGATTATGAAAAGCTGCTCAGAGTTTCCATGCAAACCATGAGGTCATGCTCAGCATTACACTACATATACGCATGCGTAATAGGCAGTTTGTTGCTTGCTCACTTGGTTGGGCTGTCTGTAACATTTAACTCTGCACTGTACACATAAACGACCATAGTTTGGGTTTTCGAAATGTAAGTAATTTAAATTGATGGAAATTCATTTGAAAGTTATCTAAACGCAAAAATAGAGGTACTGAAAGAAAATACGCATATTTTACCCTTCCAGTTGAAATAAGCTTTCACGAACAGATATTCCGCTCAATGTTCGCCGCTTCCATCTCTAGCTGTTTTCTCACAGGGACTTTAATGTTGAAGGCGCACCTTGCCCCCTAAGACCATAAAACTTTCGAATGACTTACGGCGCAGCTTCTGAGGCAGCCCGGCAGAGATGAGTGCAAAGGACGCCGAACATCAGTGATGTACGCAGAGGGAAGCCCTGCACATCGCATTAAGGGCGTCAGCGCGCTAAACTTCATTTACTGATTGCTTCTCTCATGCGTCATGAGATCGTATACAAGCAGTTTGAAGCGCTGCCTCTTGATTTACGCAGCAGAGGCTCGTTATTAAAATGAAGATCATCAAACAGCAATGGCTGCCACACCTGCGTGTTCGAGGCTCATCTACATACTCAGTCCCAAGCCGTGTGGGGTCCCGCTACCGGATTAAGGAAATTGGGAAATTAGTTAATCCGAGTAATTCTCCTGTATGTAATCCAAACCGCAAGGAGTGAATTCAAAACGGGGATGTAAATCAATAATATAATTTACCCGGTCATCATTCAACTGCCAAAGGATTGTACTGATTTTTTACTGCAAGTAACTATACATCTCACTCCCTGACAGAGCGTGCGTGGTCGCTATGAGCGGTGTTCCCGTTCAAGTATGACAGATGCTTAAGCAGACAAACATTTATAATGTTTCTAGTTGTTCTCAGTTTTCAAAAAGTTTCCTGCAACACAAACAACCCATTCGTTTTGCTCGATCAAATTTTAAAATGTGATTTCATTTTCGTGATGCTACGTTACAGCTGTCACGATGGTCGCTCTCAATCATCCTCAGCAAATGCCTCCGTGCCCTCACTTAGAACCAAATACTCACCATATGCTTTAATCACCAAGTCTTTAGAAGGAAATCGTGCGAATAAATTGAAAGTTGAAAAATTACAAATTTTCATCGTGCATGCGAATGAATTGTATAAATTGATTGAAAATTCCTTTTCTTTACGACGGGACGTTTCGATTGGCTCTGCTGAAAAGTCTGAGAAGATAGCGTCGTGACTCCCTGAACACCGTAGACAGGATCGTGTGCAGAGTGCTCTGCACACTACGCAGGGTGGACTTTTATTCTGATTTGTGCTATGCAACTTCAAATTTAGCTGTAAAAGGTCATACTCGTCACTATATTACTCGTATTTCACGTTTACGGGAGACCATTATAATTATTTATACTTTTAGCTTTGAGAAAGGTGATAATGTTTCTTCAGCGAACGCATCAAATACGTGCTCTGTTCTTCTGCGCGGTTAGGGCTTTATTCTCTCTTCATAATAGCCTTAAAACGAAAAAAAGGTTCAAGTTTCTAGCGCACAACTGAGTCATTCTTTATACAGGTTGCGAAATAAAAAATGAAAATCAACTACAAAAGTCAACATTTTTAGTAAAAGAAATTTGTTAGAAACTCGGTTTTCTATAAAGGAAAAATTCATCAAATGTTAAATTTCGATTTGATGGAAAACCTCTCAATGTTTTCACAGCAAATGAAACATGAATTATTGATGTTTTCATAAGCCCACAATTTTAGCAAGCATCTATTTTCACTGATTCCCTCACACTAACTCTTTCCTCAAAAGAATTTGATCAGCAATTTAACATAACTATTCGAAACTCATTTTCTCAATAAAAAAATATTTAAAAGTAAATATCATCGCGCTAAAAGAAAATGGCTATTTGGTTATAAGTGTTTGAAGTTTAAATTTCCGTTTTCTGACTCATACCGTAGAGAGTATGATACATACAAGGTTCGCTGCTGTTGAAGATCGAAAATGGGAGCATATTCTCTTCAAACACCAGCCAATCTGAGCCAGCCACCAGTTCTTTACTATTCGTAAAGAGAATCTGAATTTCTGGACTGGCCTTGCAGTTCGTGTTCCTGTGAATCTTGCGTCTTGAAACTTGACGCAGATTATATTTCAATAGCTTCGTCTATTCCAATCCGTGAACGTACTCACGAAAATAAGGGGTCAATTCATGACAAACATGTCAAGACGAAAGTTCATTGACGGTGGGATCTGGTGAATTGAGCGGTATTGTGTGCGTTTCCTCTCTTTATCCCTTGTTAAAGTACTGCAAATTATCTTCATTGTGTTGAGATTCAGATACAGAATCTGCTGAAAAAAGACGTCAAATTTAACAGGTTAGCGAAATAGAAGCTAATAATGATACAAGCTAATTACCCAGGTTCGATCTCTCGCTCCTTGTAAAACGCGTGACCAAGCCTGTGGCAGTAACGGTATACTAGTGGAGTTCATGCTCTTCGACAAAATAATCATTGAAAGAGAGAGCTTGTAAATTCCTTCAGTTTATATGAGCTAAGGTATTTATACATGAGATATCAAGAGAGTTATGATACCATTTCGCTGACTTACGTAATGTTAAGTTATGGACCAACTTTTGCAATGTGCAAGTAACGCACATTTTGAACGGAAAACTTATAATGAACGATGATCAAAAAACCGTAACAGATTATAGATCTGTAAAACCTATAAATCAGCGTTCAGTAATACAACTCACCACAATTATTCAGCATTAACTGAGTATAAACATTTAATATTAACATTCAGGATCAAATCGCATAAGCACTCAGCATTTAGTGAATCTAAGCATTCAGCATTAGTGAACGGCATTGCTATTCAGCACTAGGACTCAACATTACCTGAGCATTAGCATTCAGCATTGCCACTCAACACTACGGCACTGCACGTCTACTCAGCATTAGGACTTATCTTTTCCACTCACCGTTGAAACTCAGCGAGAGACCCTCAGAGGCATAATGGTATAGGCTACTCGCTGTATTCCAGCGAGAGTCCCTCAAAGCAGCATGCAGACAGCATACAGCTCCTTACAGCACCACACAGCAGCAGCAAAATGCAGACAGCAAACAGCTCCGTACAGCACCACACTGCAACAGCAACATGCAGACAGCACACAGCTCCGTACAGCACTACACAGCAGCAGCGGTAACGTACAGCAGCAGCCGACAGCAACAGCAAGCAGCTCCATACAGACCTACACAGCAGCAACAGCAGCAGAAGCAGCATACAGCAACAGAATAAAGCTTCACACAGCAGCATACAGCAACAGCATACAGCTCCATATAGCTCCATACAGCACCACAGCCCACAGCAGCATCAGCGTCTCCGCAAAGCACCTCCGCAAGCTCGCCGCCGCCGCTACAAATTCTCCACAAAAACTGATCCGTATTTAACGGAACTTTTTCTGAGCTCATTAATAGAGACTGTCAAGGAAAAATGCACGCCAAAACTGCCGTGGGAAATGCGCGTTTTCCTCCGTGTTTAATCTTCCGCTGACGCCGCGTAGTCCAGCCCAGTTGAGTGAGTGGAAATTGTGGGGTGTGTAGGAGTTGAGGTGTGTGAGGGAGTTGAGAGGTGTGTATGAGTTGTGGGGTGCGTGGGAGTTATGGAGTGTGTAGTTGCGCGTGTTTAAGAGTTGTTGAGTGTGTAGGAGTTGAGGAATGAGTGGGAATGGTGAAGTGTGTTGGAGTTGTGGGGTGTGGAATGGCAGAAGTGTAAGAATTGTGGAGTGTGTAGGGGGCAAGGGAGTTGCAAAGTGTGTCTTAGTTGATATGAGATTTGAAGAGTGTGTGAGAGCTGTGGTATGTGTGGGAGTCGAGAAGTGTAGGAGTTGTGGGAAATTTGTGTGTGTAGTTGTGGGAAATGCGCTGTATAGAGTATGGGAGCCGCAGGACAAACTTAAAGTACCACATGTTTTCGACATGCGTATAGGAGGGCGCATGAGAGCTCTATCGCAAGTCGATGATTTTTGAGATATTCCAAAGGAGAATGGGATTTCCGTCAAAACTGCTCTCGTATATGAAAATGCTTTAGAGGGTTGGAATTATGTTTTTATGTACAAAAGTTTTAGAATGTATTCTAGTTCGGCCAGTATGAGGAAGTTTTGTGAATAGGGGAGCTCTGAAGTACACATTTTGGAGTCATAGCTTTGTCTTTAAGTAATATTTAAGTCTACTGTGCGTTATGATGATCGCGTATATTTTTCATCCATGAAGTTTTTTCCCTCTATTGCGTGGCTTGGACAGTTTATAATTTTTTAGACGCTGTTAGGCTCGACGTCGAATTACATGTTTCATTGCAGAAAATCCATGGGCCCACCCTTATTACGTGATTGTTAAAATTAAGAACATTTACAGAGTGTCGCGTACAAACTAGAACAAGCATTGTACATTCTTCTTGAAAGTCGGACTTACTAAACATTACTATACATTCACATAAAAATCCGACAGCCATAAAAAATTTCAACAATTTTGACGTTGAAAGTGGCAACCTTGGTATTTTTATTTACGATTCGCTGGATGTTTAGAAACTAGTGCTATTGGCCCCTGATGATGACCATGAGGATGCAGCCGCTGCTACTGTTCCTCTTTTTGCTGCATATGTTGATTTTTTGCTGTTGTTGTTGAAGTTTTTCCTTTGGTAAGAGCAAGTTATTAATTCTGTTATCTTCATTGCGCCGGCTGCAGTTACTGCAGCTGCACTTCTACTGATGCTACTCAACTTATTGCGACTGAACCTGCTACTACTGCTAATGCCGAAGCAACAGTTACTGCAGCTGCACTTCTACTGATGCTACTCAACTTATTGCGACTGAACCTGCTACTACTGCTAATGCCGGAGCATCAGTTAGTGCAGCTGCTACTTCAATAGTGCTAGAAAAGACTGCCTTCGTTCGAGTGACAGTTCTCATTTTTTCGTGCCTTTAAAAGTTTGGAAATTCGTAGGAAACTTTAAGGCTATCTCCGTCCGCTTCTGCCGGCCTCAATTAGCTATTTTTATCAAGAGTCGAGGGCCAATTTCCGGCTGCCGCTTGGCACGGATCAGGAACAATGAGAGAACTCACGTCTCGGGCGCGGGATCTTTTCTCTTCGAATTGAGAAAAGTTCAGCTCATGATAAATTACTTCGTCAAATTGAGAAAAAACAAAGAGTCCCATCGAAGATTTCTGAAGCATTTTTCTCACATCGTTGCCAATGAATTTTACAGTCGCTTTTTCGAGAATGGCCTTCAGTGTTGATTATACAACCAAGGCATCCTCGCTCACAAGAGGATGCTGTGCTGCCTTTTCCTCCGTTTATGAGTCAAATAAAAGTACATAGAACAAAAGCATCATTTCAAAGTTTTATAATTAATCGAAACGTTACATAAGTTGTTGTTTATCTTTCAATATATGTTTTTCCATTATAGAAATTTTGCTCGAATACATTAAAACTTCACTTGAGGGTGGGTGAATGGTTCACTTTGATTTATTCAGATTTAAGAATTTGCTGATTATTTTGCCGAAATAGATCTACATAAATAAATAAATTTCAGTGCTTCGTGCCACTAACTTTAAAATCAGTCTAAAACAATATAACTAAAATTATCTTCCCCCAGATGAAATGCGGAAATATTCCAGAAACAAAGTTGAACACCATGCATGCATGAAATTTGCACAAATGAACATAGCGAGAGTTCTGACATTGCACATAATGCAATAACGCTGATGTGCAATAACGTTTAGCCAGGCATAGAGTCGAGCAACAAGCTTTCAGTGAAGCATCATCAAAAATTGGCAAACGCAGGCACTAAAATAGAACCCGAAGCCACCTCAGCTCTCGGCGTAATTCGCTACGATCCTGAAGCGTTGCGAGAAGGCGCGTCAATGCAGCAAGTTGCGAGAAAGTGACACGGAAACTGGCAAGGGAATTGTATGGAAACTAGTTCAGCCAAGAGCCTTCGCTGCTGTATATGTAATCGAAAATTATCTACTAAGTAAAAGAAACGGAAACAATGCACTTTTAACAAGGATGTTGAAACTGATGAAGATATTACGTCACATGGAACTGTGCGGCGTAACAGAGCAAGAAAATTGTCGATTAACTTAATATGATTTTTGGGGCAGATAATATCATACGATAAAATTGAACTTAAGGACTTGGTAACAAAATGTGTGGCGGCAGGAATCATAGACATACAGGATTTAAAAAAGGAATCGATTTTGTTCGCATAAATTTTAGAGCTTGCCGCAACATAGCCCGGTTTGTTGGGACATGTCAGCTTTATCAAATTTTAAATATTGGGGACTGCAGCGACAGTTGAAATAGGTTAGTTGAGAGGGTTCTTAAACTTTTTAAGCACCTCTTCGTGGTTTAAACGTTCAAATTTAGTGCCATCATGGAGTGCATTTATCGTCAAACTGGTGTATATAATAGTTATATCTTAAAAGTACACGCGTTATATCTAAGTGCATGATTGAAAAATCTTTATTAGTAAGGAATTAACTACACTCGCATTAGTTTTTAGGGGAGAAAACATTTATAAGTTTTCAACCTCAAATTATTCATTAAAATTCTCTCCGAAATTACCGGAGCTTTCATTGTAATTAATTTTACGCTCAATCTACGTCAGCGTGATTGTGTTGACGTCTGAACTGAATGGTAGTTAAATTCTTGTCATGTTAGCCACGTGAGGCAGCGTATTTCTTGTAGAGTGAGTATCGAATTTCTCTTTTCTAATATCTTTGTACTTTTTCAGTTTGTGTGAAATTATTTTTGTATTCTTTCAGCCCAAGGATGATGGCAGTGACAGGAAAACGCTGTAGTTTTATTTTGATATGATTCTGTTCCGATTTAAATGCCTGGATACGAGTACGTTAAGAACTTGAAATGCTTAAATGTTATCAGCCGAACCATCATCGTTACATACTGTCTACCGTTAGCAATTACAATAATCACAACACATATCAAAGGCTAACGTTTCACGCACCATGCGTCAACAATTCGTCAAACGGTTGCAGATACGAATAAATTTTGATAAAGGCATGTGCAGCCGATAAAAACATCAAAAAATAATGAGTTAGATTACTTCACTATTGTCATACAGTGCTTCTAATCATACGAAGCGCCACATTCAATCCATGTTCCTTAGGTCGGCCACCCTTGATGTACAGTATTAAACAAGTGATCGCTATCATTACGCTGCTTAAGTAACCTTTAATAATCTTCCTAAACGCTACCCAGCAGCACAACACCATCTGTCCTGGCGCCAAGTGGGCACACAGTGTGAGACGGTGGCAGGTTTCGCGTAAATTAATTCCAGCTCGAAGGTTAAATAACAGAAAACACGAATGCAATCAAGTTTCTTATAATAGTAAATCAAAACTGAGAAAGAATACCAACATATTCTCAGATCATCTGTTAGAGCTCTATCAATTTGGCGGTGGGTGTTCGTTTTTTTCGTTGAGTGCCTGATTTATTTGTAAGTCATATTTCCGTAAAATTACTGCCCCGTTCTTTGGTTTCTTTCGGCCTGGGTAGTCTTCAAAGTACACTAGGAAGAGCAAGATATCAGATAAAAATGAAGTATCGGTAATATTTAAAGAACTTCAGCTTAAAGTTGCTTTGATGGCTAATGGAATAACTAATCCCATGAGTTTCGAATTATTTCAGGTATGGTCTAGGGGAAGACAAAAGAGCTTCGGATCTCCATAGAGAACATGCGGGTTCGTTCGTTAGCGAGCTAGCAAAGGCTATAGTCGGCCTCTAATATATCAGAGTTATTTAAGAAGGAATCTGGCTCTAATTACGGAGCTGCTATATAGAATAGCTCGCCAGGATAACAGGCGTGGCCAATGCGCCCCGATTAATTGTACAAACAAAAGAATGTAAAACACCATCAGCGCTCCGCAGTGATGGACTCCAGCCACCGCAGAGAGCGCCTCCCTGACTCGAGTTCCTCCCTGATTTCCAATTCAGCTCACCAAAGATGAAGTCCCCAGTTTTTATCTATGTTACTGATGGATGTATTAATTACTGTTCATTTAAACTCGACTAAGATATGATAAAATCAAGTTTTGCAAAAGTCACAAAAGATTAAAGAAGCTGTGTCGTTAAATCCAGTACGCTAAGATGATGGAGCTGCTAATTGACACCCAAACATTACTTGTATATTAACATAAGCCACTAATACTGACTCTCACTGGTTGCGTATTGATAATGAGTTAGGAGGTCCAAGCTGACTGCATTGTTCGGAGTACAGATATTGGGCGCTAATGCGCTTATCATAGCATGAAACAAGCGCCAAACTTTAGTCGTTTCATTTAGCTAGTCAACCAAACACTCGATTTGCGATTAAAATACGTGATGATGCACGCAATCACTTGGCAATGCAGACACGAACTTGAAGTCGCCACGAGCAAAAGCTTTGAGTTGCTGAACTTCACACTGGTGGCACGAGTCGTAGCTCACACTCACATAGAGGATCAAAGTTCGATTTAATCTCTCTCTGCTCCTGATGGGCCTTTACAGCCCGCTCCGATGAAGCTAAATACTGCGCTGGAATTCTTGTTGGGTCGTATTTTGCAGTAATCAGTTCCGTAAATATTTTGCAGAGGGCTTAGAGAACCTGAAGAAAATTCTAATGAAGCTTCCATGACATAGCAAGCGAACATGATCCTACGTCTTTTCTCACTTCACCATAAATAGTTTCCCAAGTGCTGGATAATGATTTCACTTAATATGCTAATGGACGCTCAGGGCCCTAATGACTGATCTCGGATCTCGCTCTCGTTTTTTTATGGGGCATTCTTCACTTGAGGCACATAAATTTCACCCTCGTTTAGTGGTCCAGTCGCAACACCTGTAGCGCATCGGGCTCCTGCAGGGTCTTCTTCTTGGCTGCCTTCGACCATATTTTATATCATAGAAATGAAAGAGTCAATCCCCGAAGTGTTCCTCGGTCTCTGCAACTACGTTTGCCACGACGCCCAGTGAAGAATTTTGCGCTCGGAAGAACGATGCGTGTACGGTATGCTGGGAGACATTCGTGAAGTATTGGGATGAAAACAAAACGAAAATGCATGCCCGTGTTTTGCACAAAACATTACTCAGCAAACGATAGGACCAACTCTGCCAGATTAAAATCAGCCAACGACTACATAGAAGAAAAATAAAAACACCTAAGATTACTTCTAGAAAATGACTAGAAAATCTGGGAAATGACCTCACTGACTTTATGACAATGGTTAAAGTTGAGATTGCATAGCAAATGAAATAGAGTGAAAATAGAGGTTAAAGGCCAAAAGCGTCACGAGAAAACGTGTAGGATATAATTCATGAGGTTAGAGTAGAAGTTAGTTTAAATTTACCGAAATCCAAGAGCGAGAAGAAGAAAGCCTCGTTATGAATGAAATTAAGAGAGCGGGGAATCTATGAACAAGCTATTTCCACACACCACGCGTATAGAAACAACTAGATTAAAAAAAAAAAAAATTTATGAAACCAGATAAGCAATAGGTCCAGAAAAACAGCGCAGAAGGGAACCGAAAAACAGATGATCTAGAACAAAATGAACAATCTTTTCTATTCCAACCAAAGGAATGCCTACCAAACCTTCAGCTGTGGATCTTCCACCATCCTCCTGAAACTGATAATTCCCACAGATACGATAATCGTATCGTCCAGAGAAGATAGTTATTGAGAGACTAAAGAGAGCGGAGCCATGCAGTGACTTTGGGCGGTAAATCAACTGTGCCTTACAGATTTCGATGCACTAAAAAGGACTTAACAAAGACCTCAAGTCATGAACAATTTTGCTGAACTCGGCAGGCAATTTGGATCATCTCATATCCTGGTGGAGCTATTTCAGGTGATCTGGTTTTGGGCTGCCACGAATCATGATTGATCAGCGTAGATGATAGCCCATATTATCTCTAAAAAGCACTTAAAGGTGCATAAATTAAAGGAAAATATGAAATTACTCCTGTGCAAATATTAGATTTTGCTATAACAAATGAGAGTAGGGAGAGAACATAATAAGATCATAAGTGACAAATTTTTCGTCTATAATTTTGACAAATGAACTTGAAAATGAAATACGAAAGGACATCGCCCAACCAGCAATTTGATATTTTTATTTCTGACACCAACGGAAAATGCATGAAAAAATTAAAAATACGTAGAGTCATAGTTTTATCTAATCATTTCATTTCAATCCTCGGCTCAGGTACACAAACCATAACCTTAGGGCTTGGCATTGCAAGGGATCGACACTTTCTTTTCTTATGCCCATGGCCACCTATCTTCTGTATGAATATAAAATTTTCAAAATACCTAAAACTTGGACATTCAACAGTTAATTCCTAAAAAAATGTCAGAGCACAATTATTATCGTTGGAACAATTATGTTCTCAAGCACTCGACTTGAACACAACCCATTTCAGCCGTAGGTGAATTTTAGCTCGTGGTTGACATGGGCTGACCCACAGGTACAGTGCAGCCGCTGGTTAAATTCATAAAATTCACCTATCGGGAAGTGCACTGACTCGGAAGTGCTATGAGCTCGTAAAGAAAATATGGGAGTCCTGTTTATTCTAACTACCACGTTGTGTGCAGCTAAGAACATGCATTTGTAGCTAACGTGTCAATGTGACTCTTATGAGCGACCAGTTGAGTGAGCCCAGAATAGAACACCATCGAGAGCGGCTCGTGCTGGAAAAGAAGCGAGGGTCAGCATATGTTCAAGACCCTCGACGGCGAAAGAGTACGACAAAATGGGGCAAATCCATTAATAGTGCACGAAGTACACGAATGTGCACTTCGTAACATTAACATATTCTGAAACCAAATGTGAAATTAGAATGCAAATTGCGTTACTCAAACAAAAGTTATGATGAAAAGAAAATAGTACATGTACTGAACATGGTTATCGCAAAACTGACATTTTACAAGCAGTTTTCAACAAGAACGTGTACCTCACGAACTGAAAATTGTTGCAGAATCTGAAAATTAAACTGATATTATTTTTGTAAATACAGCGTTTCGTTAGAAGGGTATCACTTTATGGCCACCAGAGCTACTTTCTTTGGAGTTCTGCTGATTTTGGCCATGTTTGTCAACAATTTTCGCTGTCGATCGTCTTAATTAACGAATGAACTTGTAAATGCACAAACAAATTCTCTCTCAATAACTGTGGACCAACAAGTGCTCTCTCAATAACTGTGGACCGACAAGTGCTCTCTCAATAACTGTGGACCGACAAGTGCTCTCTCAATAACTGTGAACCGACAAGTGCTCTCTCAATAACTGTGGACCGACAAGTGCTCTCTCAATAACTGTGGACCGACAAGTGCTCTCTAAAGAGCTGTGGACCGACAAGCTCTCTCTCAATTACTGTGGACCGACAAGTGCTCTCTCAACAACTGTGGACCGACAAGTGCTCTCTCAATAACTGTGGACTAACAAGTGCTCTCTCAATAACTGTGAACCGACAAGTGCTCTCTCAATAACTGTGGACTAACAAGTGCTCTCTCAATAACTGTGAACCGACAAGTGTTCTCTCAATAACTGTGGACCGACAAGTGCTCTCTCAATAACTGTAGGACCGACAAGTGTTCTCTCAATAACTGTGGACCAAGAAGTGCTCTCTCAATAACTTTACACAAACAAATGCTCTCTCTATAATTGTGCTCTCTCAACAAATGCTTAGTCATCACGGAAGGGTCATCATGTTTTTAAATCACGTGCATGCGCCTGTAGGTGTGGAGCCAACTATTACAAGTCAGCACGCAAGCTTTTAAATGGAGCCAGCAATCATCTGTGGGTTAGGGTGACGCCAGAAAGTGTGACGTCAGTAGGCGTAAGTTTAACGAGTGAAAGCCAACCACCTTTGTCATTAATTAAATATCTAAAGCTGGGAACGCACTTTTGCTCCTAATCTATATAGAGATAAATTCATACAAAAGTTTTACTTATAAGTTACTCCGTTGTCACAGTGGCATTCATAAATAGTAACTTCAGTAACCCGACAATTTTTTTTGGTAAGTGAACAGTTATTTCGAAAGCGTTGTGTATTTTAATCCTCCCAATCAACGCTTTCCACCATAAAGAAATAACTTTCGTAAGCTCCAATGTGCTATCATCGTACGTGTCCGATTAGATCCATAGTATTCGCCCAGTGGAACTTTGTACTACACTCATTCAATGTTGATGCATCAATCAACGCCTTCTTTCGGAGATCTTCTCATCACACAAACATGGTGTTGTCGGTATCTTCCCTCATCTTGATCCGCTAGCATTGCTCAAGTTACGTCATCTTAATCATTCAACGTTTAATTCCTGCTAACTATCCGTTGTATATATTAAATGATAGAGCACAAGTGAAACGCATTCTTAATACTTTTGATAAAGCTACGGTAGCCATCCGATCATTTCAAGATTTAAATAGTTATGATAAAAACTTCAATTAGCCGCCAGCTGCCGCTCGTGATGGTATTGTTCGTTCTTCTTTGCGGTGTTAGCAGCTCGAAATTTTTGAATTAATTCAAGGAACCTCTTAAGTTATTGCATACCGTTAATGATGTGACTACGATAAATTCCGTGCGAGGGCACGTCCGCTGGGATGCAAAGCAATGTAGCAGGTGATCGGAGGGAATTCGCTATGGTAAAGGGGCTCATCTGCATCGTATAATTTGTTCGATAAATTGAGTACAGAGAAACTATTGTTCGGAAGTCCAATGATCTCCTTAGCCAAAGACGGAGAACAAAGGAAA
The DNA here is from genome assembly GCA_014220935.1 of Platorchestia sp. MABIK. Lineage (NCBI taxonomy): Eukaryota > Metazoa > Arthropoda > Malacostraca > Amphipoda > Talitridae > Platorchestia > Platorchestia sp. MABIK. The sequence continues at coordinate 88,582 of JACJUY010001434.1, read as the reverse complement.
CACAATTGCCGAGCTCTTCATAAGAGCCCCATGAATATGTACGATCAGAAGAGAGTTGTTGACAGCAACAGCTACATGAAGCATGTGGTCCTCGTGTGCCCTGCTGCACCGCCTCGATACTGCACAGTGCGTGGGCTGAATATCTTAGCGTCGCACACGCTCTGGGGACAATTTACTGTGCAACTCGTGTTCCCCACACACATTCCGTACATTGTATAATACATTGCTAAACACCCATGCTCTCCAGGCATATTTAATACATTGTTCAAAACTCACGCTCCCTGGACACATTTCATACATTATTCAAAACTCATGCTCCCCAGACACATTTCATACATTTTTCGACATTCATACTCGCCAGACATAATTAATACATTGGTCAAAACTCACGCTCCCTGGACACATTTCATACGTTGTTCAAAACTCATGCTCCCCAGATACATTTCATACGCTGCTCAAGAAATTTATGATATTTTATTTAATTGCTGAGTGCCTTATTATCAAAATACACAGTGTAAAACAGAGTTCTAGTAATCCCTGAGTGCCGTTGGAACTAGTGCGCCTCAAAAAAGCAATGGTCATTTAGCGCAACACAAAAGGTGTTCAAATGCAGACCAAAGAACAGTGACCGGTGCATCCCAGTGATGGGAACCAAACTGAACCTTGGAAATGGCATACGTATCATTCTTTGCACGTGTATCATCTACCTGTCTCACCGTTCAAAATATTCTGCGCAGTTGTAACCAATTGCATTGCGCCAATGTGCTGAGGTATATATATTCCTTCAGAATACCCACTTGACATTGTGACGAGCGCTTTCTGCTCCACTGACGGCTATCTCTGGTAAAGTATCTGCACGATGTGACGGACAGCTCGCATTGCAGAGCGCAGCCAATATTACACTTTGACTCACGCCGTGCTTTTAGCATCTCGTATCGTCCTGTGTACGAAACGTACCATGATGCTCATTGCCCCTCATAACATAAATTGAATTATGTGCTGTACAGAGCATCATTTGTAACCCAACATCACGCTCTAAGCATCATAAGCTGTTTAGTAAATACCAACCTTCACAAATAATTCAAATTTCAGCATGGTATCTTCTCCGTTAGAGGATATGCGAGTAATTCAGTTTTATTCCAGCAAATGCACTAATTCAATGTAATTCAATGCACTAAACGAAAGCATAGATGCGAAATTAGTTTGTGAAATATAACTTACATGATGGCTTATTTTTTTCATGCATGATGAGAAGTAATAGCAGTCTGTAATGAGTATCAAAGTCACATCCCGCAAAATTAGTACAAGTACATCGAAAAATTAGGTTATGAATCGTAGAGAAGTACTGAAAATTTCTTCTTGAACTGAAATAAGTTACCGTTGAAATTCATTTTGTATCCAACCCTTGTATCCCAATGTGTTTACACTCAGGATGCCGCCTGGAGCGCCAGAAGCCTAAAATTGGACCTGGAGACCCGCGCCTCCGCAGCTGGCTGAGGGCGAGGAGAGGCCATGATGCCGCGCAGATCAGGCCACATGACCTCACAATGAAGCCCAGGTTCCATTTAATGAAGCAGGGACATCAGACCGGAGATTTCTGAGTCTCTGTAGAAACTTCAGGTAAGGTTATTAAGCGTGTTTTATGAAACTTACCTACGAATAATGCTTAGCTGAATTTATTTGAATCATACAAGTTGTGGTCGTGATGTTCATGTCCGTTACTGAACTTCGTCACTGAGATTTCTGATTGAGATTTTGAAGTCTTGAGATTTACATCAATTTTGTGGGCTTGCATATGTTTAAGAATTTCAATTTTTTCAATATTATTCTCATAATTGCTTTCTGATTATCCTTTTCGAGGCTTGGTTTCGCCTCTATTTTTATGTGTTTTTCAGGCATGATCATTCGATGCTCATTTTCACGCATTGCGCCGTTAAAAATCCACGACAAAGAGTCGTGGATTCTGAATCAGTGCTTTATCAGATGTATCACTAAAATTTAACAAAATACTGTTAAAATGATTTTATTATTACGGCGAAAGTTCATGAGTGCTAAGAAATATTAAATATTCTATCTAAATAAAACATCAGGATATTCAACTATTATTTAGCGTAGTCAGCTGTATAAGTACGTCAAATTCAGACGTTGCCAAATTTCTAAACGTCCCAAAATCATCTGTTTATCCGTCGATACGACAAACCTTGGAACAAACGAGCAAAGGTAGTCCTCGAAGGGATCACTCTCGAGCTTCTAGCACCTCCCAGCTTGCCTGGCCAGAAGCCAGACTTAAAAGAAGACATCAAAGCCGATGTTAGCCAAAGAAATAAATTTGAGGGAAGATATATAGATTAAATTCAAACAAACTTGACGTTGCCACCGTTCAAGGTAGAAAGCGTGTGCAACTCACAGATTTCGAAAAGAAAATAGGACTAGATGGGGCGAAAATGCTTTTAGACATGATCAATGAGGGCGTTCAGAAGAGAAACTTTTCACCGCAGAGGCAACGTTCAACTGCTAGAATGACAAAGTGTTAGGAAAGTTTCCTGTCGATATCCCAGACTCCCAAAAATCGGTTTTAAGACGTCAAAATCCTATCTCGATCATTTTTTGGTGTTCATTTCACAATGAAATTAGAATCTCTCCTCACTTTTTCTTCAAATTATGAAAGTGATTCTTGTTCTTCAGAATATTAAAAAATTCAAGAACAAACCATTCCCTTCCCAACGGGAGAATGCACTCTCTTACATGTCAAACAGGACATATTTAATGTCAGCACTATTTCCAAAGTTTTGGAGCAGTGAAGTGTGGTCCTAAATTCATTAATCTCAACGCAATTGATTTTTATGTTTGGTTCACTATAAAGTCGAAAGTCTGCGCTTCCTTCCACTCAATAAATGAAGATCTGGAGGGCTCTCTCATGAAGGTATAGAAAAAAATAACTCAAGACGAAAAAAAATTTTCACGTAAAATATAGCTTGTGATTCCAGTAAGAAGGGATATGCTTTAAAATGATTGGTCATATTTTCGAGAGAGATAATAATTGAATCTTGTAACAGTAATTTATGGGTCCCAAAATAAAAATACTTTCACTTTTATTAACCCAAGGACATGTTCTGAATCCTGCACATAAAGAGAGATTAGATCAGCCGCAAAATTTAGCATGGTTTTATAAAGGTATATATGATGGATTAGAAGACTCCGCTACACATTCATTAACGTCTGTAGGAGCCTCGTTCCATGCAGCGGTCGTCCATCGGAAGCAGAAAATGGACAGCAGCACAAGCCACTCGGCCTGCGCTGCCTCTGCACATTGACCGCCTGTGTGGATCCGGGACACGCCACTGCCACACGGGGTGTGGGAGCTGCTGTTGTCCACAGACTTGTGTTATGCGTTATTACAGGCGAAGTCCTCATACGTCTGGTGTGCAGCATGCGATACTCGTATTACAGGCGTATTGCACTTACATCTGAAGTGTAACATGCAAAATTACAGACGAACTGTACATATGTCAGGTATCAAGCATGCAATATTACAGAAGTACTGATGTGTTCAATTGACGTGTAGCACGTGTTGAACAAGCAAATGTGAAACCGAGCCGAGTTTAGACTAGTATTCTTAACAAGTAATGCTGAAATTTAGCTCTTAAAAAAACCATGAGAGACAGACGTTATATGTCTACAGCTCTGATATTTGTTTCGACTCTTAACTTACTACTGTCCACAGACTGTCAACATTCGTGAATGAAAATAGTTACTGAAAGATAACTTACATCTTGTGAAACATTCGAATGCAGTAGGCGAGTGACAGGAGAAATAATTAACATAAATCTGTTGTAAAAACAAAATAATGTCAAACATACGACAATAAGAGAAGAAAATGAGGCCGATGCCTCTCTGAGACAAACGAAGGGTGTGATTGTTTCTCTAAATTTTGTCCCATATGATGTGAGCTCAGTACTGACTGCAAATATTCAATATTAAAGGGAAGAACACTAACCATGAAATTGAAGCTGAAAGGATCGATTTTTTAGGCCAATCGTGCATTGCGCTTACTCTGAAAAAACTGGGAGACTTTATGACAATTACATAGATGTGTTCTTGCCATGTTCTTGCCGGTGGTATCAGAAAGAAAATAGAACAACAGAGTTCAAATGCCTAGTGGCAAAGTTACGTAGACATTGCTGGGCTGCCGGTGAGTTCGACAACATTTGAGGCTCCATCGAATTAGTTGTTGAGACAATTTTTCACAATGCTCACTTGATGACCATGAAGATTTTCTAGGGTAGTGCTGGTTAATTGACTTTAAGTTGAGGGTGGAGTAGTAGATTTGATGTCTTTTTTGAGCTACAGGCTAATCGTGCTGAACTTGTAGGCGGTATGAAACCACAATTTCCTCGCGGTCATCGCAAAGAACTCCCTTGGCCCCGCACGGTCTTGCGGTAGAGTTAAAATCTCCGAAGAAAACTGTTTGAATCTACTAATTTAACAGGGAAGCTTTCAAATAAATTCTAGAGAAATCAAACAGATTATCCAAGGTGAAGCGAGCATAATTTTCATTCTTCATAGGCATATATTATTCATCTAATTTTTCATCTGAGTAGCAACGCTGTGTAACTTATCTTAATTGTGTGTATCGAAAGTATCTGCATGGGTGTTTTGAAAAGAACACATTGAGGCGACAGTAGGAAACAATGCGTACCCAAGCATGGAGATGGTTGTGTGTGCAAGCATTTGTGCGGACCAAATGTGTCACTGTTGATTTATGACTCTCGGTGTTCTCGGTGATAAAATGGTTATAAAAGTAAATTACAATCTGGCAACACGCGTAGAAGGGGAGAGACAACCGCTGCTGTAAAATCAAAAACGACGGAAATTTTCGTTCGTCTAAATTAAAAGTCCTGTAACCCTGACAGTCAAATTGATCAAACATTATATAATGCCGAGATGTGAAAATTGCATAAGAATCAGATGTCCGAACTGTAATTACAATCATCGCCATCAGCAAAACTACATCGAGCGTTTGGGCTGAGATGAATTAAAAACCCCAGTACATAAATACATCGTCCCAGAACTTCTTAGATCTCTTCTGTCTGCATTAGCAGTACTTGAGAAGCACACACACATTATAACTTTGCACGCACGTAGAGTTTCAGCATAGTCGAGATCAGCATCACCGGATGACAATAGCACAGGGAATACTCAACCGACACGACCACACAAATGCTGGAGATGTTGCCCGAATGCATGAGCAGCAGCAAACCACCGCCAGCGAGAACACCACCCAGAGGCAGCGCACTGCGGTCTCTTTGCGGGCGAAGGGCATTTGTAGTCTTTTGTTGGGGCGCCTCAAATGCAACAGGAAGGCGTGTTATCTTTCACCGAGGCAGTCTGAAGAAAATTTGTGACTCGCGCTTTTCAGAGGAGGCCGTTGCTAAGAATGTTTTACGAGGCGCCCTTTCTTCGGTTCATTGAAGGCTCACCAGCACCAGTTCTGTTTTACGCCGAGATCAGCCCAGGTATCCAAGCATCGCCGCAGCTTTCAAGCTACCAACGACAAATGAAATACATGAATACCTACAAATGAGTGTGTCTGCACATAATGTTGCTCACCGCACGCCAATGTGTTGGGCGGTCGTTACAGCTCAACAAGATTCTGTCGTTAGGATTCAACAGTGGCATTACCGCCTCAAAATGAGGAGTGTTAAAAGTGACGGTCTTTGCTAATTGCTTATTGGGTAAACTACAGTAGAATTTAGGCTTAGTTTAGCATACATGATTAATATTCTCGAACACCTCTGCAGCCTTTGTTATCTCAGACATATTGTAAGATTCACTTCATTTCTTTAAATATCTTAAAAAATTTTTTCATCATCTCAGTGGATGAACAGTGCAATCAAACTAGCATTTTTGCAAGAATCATGTCCACAATTCGCTCCACAAGCATTCTTGCGCCATCCTTCAATTGTAGTTTTGTACAATCCCAACTGGGCTCATACTCAGTATTTTTTCTTTTGTTGTTAACATTTGGATCTTAAACATATCTAATTTGCACTCAGAGTTTGTAGTGAAGAGGAAGGAATAACATTTACGAACAAATTCCACTTAGCAAAGTCCCAGATTGTTATGCCGAGACAAAAAATGCCGCGGCGATTGACGCTCTGGTCATGAGGTCGTTGATTTGTGGTTGAAACAGTGAGAATTCAAATGCTCGTACTAAAACTTTTGAAAGCTAAATCAAAAAAGATGTTTTGAGCCCAATTACTAGTAACCATAAATAACTGTAAACACCTCTGAAAATTTAATTTTCTTAATAATTTGACAACGGTGTATGTTCCTGTAACACGAGAGTTTAAGGACAATTTCTATTTTTTTTATTTCGATTCGATTTTAATTGCCAAAAAATTGATTTCCCGATTCCTCATTGAAATAGAATATTGCAACTACTCGGCAACGTTTTCATTATTTCAGCAAACAATTTTAACAATTTATCACTAAAACTTTGTTTAACATGGTATCTTTTATAATTAGTCTATACACACGCGTAGCAAGAATCCCATTCATTGCAAGATTATTGGCATAGAGGTAACGATTAAACAGGTTTTAGATATGCGTTGCATATTAAAATAATAGCATTTGTTGTAATAGTATTTGAATCTAATATAAAACATTAAAACAGGGTTTCTCAGTCTGTCGGAGCTCTCTGCTTGACTAATGAAATAGAGCAATGCGCCTAGCCGTGAGCGACACCTGCATCTATGGCGGCAATAGTTATCCTGCTTGACAAGAGCCAATTTTTGACGTGATAATCATTCATTTGAATTTCTGAAAGATTAATTCTCAATATAGATCTTCTACTTTTACATGAGAACGTAGTCAATTTTTAAAATGTTTCGATGTCCGTAGAACTTGGTTGCCTATAGCTAAATGAGAAAATAATAATTAGCATAAAGGAAAATTTTGCCAACGAGTCTCGCTTTCCTCAAAGAGAATTGAGACTCATTCAGACTGGAGACCCGAAACGTTTAGCCTGTCCATGATGAGTCTCGTAACTTTCTGTGTTCTGAGTTAACTTTCAGACGACAAATATGAAATGAACGGCAAATTTAACTTTCAGCCACCAAATTTCAGTTATCAAGTATGAAATGAATACCAAATTTAACTTTCAGTCACCATATATGAAATGAATGCTAAATTTAACATTCAGCTTCCGAATTTCAGTTTTGAAATGAAGGCCAAATTTAACTTTCAGTCACCAAATATAAAATAAATATCAAATATAGCGTTCAGTTAGCAAATTTCAATAACAAAATATGAAAAAAATGCCAAATTTAACCATCAGAGGCCAAATTTCAGTTATTTAATAGGAAATATGTTGTTGCGTCAATGATCATGAGCCTTTCAGAAATTTTGAGCATTAGACTGGGCTATTTGGTCGAATGTGATTGGTTATTTTTTTGCATCTTAGTCATGATGCTAAAGCATTTGATATTAAGAAAATAAGAAAATTTTGCCATAATTAACCTACAAGGATGTTAATCCCGTTTTTAAGCACCTGAATTATATGACGATGATATCAGACTGAGATAACTGTGATAACAAGTTTGAGTCAAAACTCTCCTCAATGGCAGCTGATTATTTAGGCTCAGAACTACGTGCTTGCATCCCGAATTTTACAGTTCGTGCAACGATTTACTATTCCAACCAACTGATGTTTGCATGCAAGCCCTTCTCATCAAAGTCCGCTTTATTACACTTTTGTACACAGTGATCTATGTATACTTCAAATCAAAGTCAGGTTTATGGAGTTGTTACTCAAGATGAGCTAAGTTTGTTTACCGTAGGTCCCAGTAGCTTATAGTGTTTCATCCTGAGCTCTCGTGGTTCAAGTTGCGTTTAAAAGCGATCATTCCTCACTTCCTAAAACGTCAACTCTATCACCTCTTCCAACATTTGGTAAGGCTTCAACTCTGGTCCAATATTTATTTTGGCCCCAGTAGCACATCGAAAGTGCCGTTAGCAACACTTCGATATTGACTTTGGGCAAACACTGAGAGGAGGTGCATAACGCAGAGCATTTCTTCATTCAAAACGGCAGCAAATAAAGCGTTTAGAGAAGATAACATTCACGGGCTGTCGAACATCATCTGAGCAAACATCGCGGCGAATGACGCTCTGGTCACAGAATTGATGCCGAGCTGGCCGTGAGAGCGCATTTATAGGAATGCTCCAGAATGCGCGTGTCGAATGCATGCTCGTCAATTTGTGCAGGCAACAGATCAACTTCAAGTGAACTCTTGAAAAAGAAGAGGCAGCCCGAAGCATCAACTGCCGCCTGCGCCGCCTCCACTTTATTGAAGTTTCCCTTGAATGGCAATTCAACAATCGATCAAGCAAAGCCGCACGTAGGCCACCATCCATTCCAGACAAGGAATTACAAGTATTCCCATTGAGTGGCATTCTTGTCTCCACCAATAGAATCATTGTGGCTTTAAAGGCAATCAAAATTTGCTGTGTAATGCTCCTGAGTGACAGAGGCTACCTCCCCACAAGGGCTCCGCTCCAAGAATGTAAATTGATGAATGAAAACCACTTTACTGATAGAGGGCGAGCATCTCTTCGCTCAATCGTCTCGAAGATTGTAATATCCGGAGTGGCTGCCTATAGTTTAGAGGGCATGTTTTCTATTCTGATGTAACACAAATGTGAGCAGTTATGAAGCCAGGATAATGATTCTCTTTCATTATGGCTTTTGGTCACTCTTTATTTATGTGATGTTACTCGTAACACACTTCTTTTACTTGGACAAAAACTGAACTCTGTATTACGGGTATTGGATGAAAGAAGCAAGTTGGCATTCAAAGAAAACTGACATACAGCGCCGGAACTATACCCGAAAGTCAAACTCAAATCGAGTCATGTGACTCATCCGTCAATGTTTGGCAGAGCTTGTCAGCTGCATCCTGTAGCTCACGGGTCTGGCAGCGGACAAAAAGCAACACCTACAGCAGAGCAAAGACCAAACAATAACAAGGCAACAAAGGCTAATTGTGCAGCAAGCAAAGAAAGTGAGAGAGCGACATGGATTAGCTCACAACAGCAGTGGGTAGAAGTAAAAAGGCGAGCCGGAGAGCACACAGAAGCAAAGGCGCCGCCAGACACAACTGACGGCCGCAGCACTGCTCATACAGACGAGCTCTGTAGCGGCGGAACAGACTCCGAATTTCGGGGCTAAAAGCCAAGCGAGCTCACATCGTTAGAGTTTTTTCTTCAAGTTCCAGTGTGTTAGATGTCTAAGCTAAATGCTCTTCCATGATAGTGAGCCCATTTAAGAAATACGGATGATATCAACTAGATCGAGCAGAATAAAGCTACTCCGCAACACTCGCGGTGCGGTAACAGTGTATAAAGCCTGTCTTCTCAAATAAACTGAAGCAAAACTAACAGGCACACTCTCTAAAAAGTGTAAAACTAGAAAACAAGTTGGTAGGACGTTTTTCCATAGATAATAATTCATTGTAATTCACTTGTGTTCAAACAAGGAGCTAACGTGGAATAAGTTATTCGAACAGCGAATCGTTCGCGATACAAGTCTTCCGTCAGATCAAAGCGGAAGTAATCAATTTTTCTTTTCTCCAAGGAGAATCTCGGCAGCAAGAGATGGAGGATTGTATTTTACTTCCTAGGTCTTAGCGCTGGTATTAGAAAACTGATTCTAATGGGAATTTTGCAAATTTTTATTTTACCGAGAGGATTTGTTATAAAGCAGACTATTGTCTTGAGATCTGGTGGTTTTTATTTTTACACACAACGCAACACACAAGTACAATTTTGAGCCTATCTCTTCCCTCGTTTCATTATGCCCTAATATTATCCATGTAGTGGCATGCGTTCTAATTATTTGATCGGAAATAGTAGTGATTGGCGAGGAGTGATCGCGGTTATAATGATACGTCTGATTTGTAAGTTCTATGTTTTTCAAGTAAACATTCAAATTGAAGTTCCTACATGATCAGAAACATTTTCTCAAGTACTTGTCATTTCACCGTCATTTAAAATATGTGTATTCACAGTTCATGGTTATGCTTTAATTAAATTGCTTCACAACCTCACGCAATGTCTAGTTGGATTGAAAATAATTCAATTTATGAAATAATTTTGACTGTGCTACTCATGAAAAGTTCTGGTAACTCGTATATGAGGCCACGTTTGCTGACAGGCTCTATCTCTCAGACTCTAGATTTACCTAAGTCTCATATAAAAGTCTTTATTTCCTGGACGTAAAAAGTTCAAATTGTGCTTTGTTTTAAAATTCAAAAGAGCGAAGTTGAAAATTTTCTCATGTTGACCACAAACTATGAAGTGATTTGCCAGGTTTCTTAAATGGAGTAAAAAACCAGGATCTGACAACGTGCATCTAAGCACAAAAGCTTCCCTCTGAATTTGAATTTTAAAAAAAATGCAGGCAGGAATATACTGACAACTGCTGCGTTAATGTTCTGATTTCAAATCCTCTATTTTACGACCATGGAGCCAGTGACCAATAACAAATATAATTCAAAACGTTTCACACTTGAAATGTAGCTATGATCTGAAGATTCATGAAATAATGACCAGAGTATTAATCAAAGTAAAGCAAGGAGCATCATGGTAAAAGGCTCGACAATACATTTCAAACATCCAAACTTTCTCACAATGCATGGTACTTAACGGTGACGCACAAATTGGGTTTGTGTGCGTTATCATTGAGTCGCTTGCAGAACAAATTTTAGTCTTAGAATCTCAAAAAATTTGTCACGCTCGTGGTGTTTCTACTTAGTATAATGAAATGCAGAGACAAGTGAAGCTTGAGTCTACCTCCTCCCATAAAGATTTTTGTTCATTACTAACCATCTACTACCCATTGAAACGATTTTAGCTAAGCTAAAGTAAATTCCATCAGACTTTGAAACTCACTCAAACAAAAAATCTGAGAATATGCAACAACGTGAACAGCTGCAATAACTTAAACTGCTAATGACTGCTGCAATAACTCAAGCTGTTAATAACTGCTCGAAGATACACAATTCGATGAAAATTAAACTCCGGGAGGCAATACAAGGGCTGGGAGATCAGGAAGGCCAGGCGGACGTCGAGCGTTTGGAGGCTTGAGCGGGAGTGAGACGGCCGGCCCGTCAGGCGGGCGCTAATGGGATTTGCTCTGAATTAACTTTTCTTATACGAGCTTGCAAAGGAAGAAGGTAATCCTGCCATGATCTTGAGCTAAGCGCCGCACATCACCAAATTTGCAGTAAATAAACGGCTTTACTCAGCCAAGCGTTAACACTTCCAGCAAGGGCCACAATTTTTGCCTCCCTATAAACTTGATTCCCTCGTTTCGCATGGGAAGATCTTCATTCAAAGTTAAAATTGCTAATATGTATTTCTGTGATGCCCGTTTATGGATCTACTTTTGATTCTTTATCCCAACTCATTCTCTTGTTCAAGTAATGCTAATTAATACTGAAATGCATAGCAACGTAAATGAAAATTGAAACGCAAATGACTGGACAATGATTTTAAAATAAATGACCAAAAGCCATTTCTCTTTCTCAATTTTACTTTCGAAGGACGTACTTCAACTTGCGCTAATTTTCAAATCTTGTGTTAGGACTGTACTGCTTTGCAAAGTCATTTCGTTTTCAACCACAGCTGGGCATCTTCGACACATCGACAGCTCATATAAGAGAGAGCTCTTGCTCGTGGAATCGCGGCGTCAAAGTTGCGATAGTCTAATAACTGCAGTTAAAAAATTACATACATGGAAGCAGCCGTGGGCTATACTCGTACAATGGATATTTAGTACCTCTATTCGTTGTTTTAGAAACCCCAGAGAACGTCTGATTTTTCGATAAACAAAACCTTTTCAACACATGGATACTATGCTCAGACAGTCAGAAAAATACTATACCTTGTGATCATCTCGATGTACACTCCAGGTGGAAGACTGCGCGGTCTAAATACACTAGGACTCGATCCCTCAAGATCAGGTGCGCTGAAAAATTTTGCTCAATCGCCCACGAGAGCAACAGAAGGCCGCGCCTCCCACGCTGCTTAATTGCCTGGAAGTTCAACGGCAGTCAAAAAGACGAGAGATGAGCCAGCCTACGAGTTTTTTTCAGTCATTGTATTCTTCGAATATTGAATGATCTCTTTCGAAGTCTGATCGGCTGCGGTGGATGTAGCGCAAGCCGTCTATAAGGGATGAGTCGCTAGCTTCCGTTAACTTCTTTCAAATTTGCTGGTAGGCTGTCACGCTTCAACTGCGCTGAGTGCGTCCCGGTCTTGCAGGCTCCAGCACACCGGCCTTCAACCCAATGGAGCCGAACTTTTCGTGAGAAACAAATTTTAAGCAGCACCCGTTTCTTCATTTTACGTGGAGATTCTTAAAGTTTAAAGGAAAATAAATTTTGCAATTGAATTCAAAAATACTTTAGTTTGTATCTCTGATAACCTAATCGTTGAACGAACTTACGGTAATAGAATGTAAATTTACATACGAAAACAACGAACAGAAGGAATATGAAAAAAGTCAATGTAAACAATGAACTGTAAAATAAAATATTCGAGACTGATTAAAGGAATTCAATGATGCAAGTAATTCAAGGCTGCAATGTATTCAAGGATACAAGGAATTCAAGGATACAAGGAATTCAAGGATGCAAGGAATTCAAGGATACAAGGAATTCAAGGATACAAGGAATTCAAGGATACAAGGAATTCAAGGGTGCAAGGAATTCAAGGGTGCAAGGAATTCAAGGATACAAGGAATTCAAGGATGCAAAGAATTCAAGGATACAAGGAATTCAAGGATACAAGGAATTCAAGGATACAAGGAATTCAAGGATACAAGGAATTCAAGGATACAAGGAATTCAAGGATACAAGGAATTCAAGGATGCAAGGAATTCAAGGATGCAAGGACTTCAAGGATACAAGGAATTCAAGGATGCAAGGAATTCAAGGGTACAAGGAATTCAAGGATACAAGGAATTCAAGGATACAAGGAATTCAAGGATACAAGGAATTCATGGATACAAGGAATTCAAGAATGCAAGGAATTCAAGGATGCAAGGAATTCAAGGAATAAAAGTCCTTGAGTGAGAAAATATTTTTTCTGAAAACTGCTGAGGAAATAAAGTAAATGAACGATGGGGACTTGTACGGCCACATGTTACGTCTGAACGCTTGCAAATTTACCAGTGAATGCTTGTTGAATATACGATTAGCCAAGGTGAATAATACCCGTCACAGGAAACATTTTGTATATGGTCAGACAATTGTTTGGAAATTTTTCATATTCTCAGAAAATTATGTCCTGACTTCTCATTTGAAAATTAATTTTAATCACACCGCACCTGTTATGAAACCTAAAATTATTCTTACTTCACTTAGATCCAAGAACGAGAGGAGTTCAGAGCTCGCATAGCATCACCAAAATCAGGATTCAAAATCACAACATACAACTAAAGTCGACGTTAAATTACGCGAATCAGCGATATGACAGTACAGGGTATGTTACGAAGTAGTCAATGCAGTCACTAAAATAACCAAGATGAAGTCATATATTTGTTGCTGAAAGAGAAGTTTTTGCAACACGTACTCTGTGCCTGGTAATGATGGCAGTTGCTGTTTATCGCAGTTCTTGCTCGTGTATTTAGAAATTGCTGATGAAACGCACTTCGGACGTGCGTTCACCTGAAAAAGCTTCCCACGAAAAACCTAGAGTAAAAATAAAAATTGATGTCATTTTAATCGATGACAATGCAATTATTAGATAACCACATTTTTTACACTTCAATTTTTCATAAGGAAATCATGCTAGGGCAATCCTCAAATGAGATCTGCAGAGGAAAAATGAGAAGAAAAGTACCTGCTACATCGCTACACCATTTTTAAGAATAAAATTAATTAATTCCGAGTTCAATTTGCGTGAAAAAATTGTGAAAATTTGGCACTTAATTTTATGCTAGTGTAATTTTTTTCCGTATTCAATCAGCAAGTATTTTGATTTTATTTCCCAAATGATGTTTTCTCCAGCACATTTTAGTCGAAAAATATACATAGTGTCAAAATACCGGTTTTACTTTTCTTCATGGAGAGAAAACAAAGAATTTCCATACTAGCACACAATCGGCAAACATGGTTAAAGACAATTTTTCAAAAATTCCTGTAGGGTTACTCTTTTCTACTATGGACAATTGAGCCCGTACCTTGCGTGCGTGAGAACATACCACTAACAAAAAGAGCGAAAAGAGCTGCTCACCATGGTGAACTGAATAAAGACAAAAGCAGGTGCCCGCAACATGCAACTGCAGAGGTTACAAGCATCTTCGAGCGCCTGTGTTGTGGATGAAGAGCGTCGGAGAGACCGCCGCGCCTCCGGAAGTGTCACCAACTAAAGAATTGCTGTGGAGGCCTCATTGTAAAAGGGTGTATTTTTAGGCGATTTGTTGAGGTCTGTGTGTGAGAAGAAGAGGGTGGTGGACGCTGAACCTCAAACGGTATCGTGGGAGGCACGACGGACCTGCTACGCTTCATTGCTCCCTAAATCTGGAGCAAAGAATGAGGTGCTCTCCATGTGAGGAAATCGACTCCTCAGCTGGATCATTAGAAGCTCCAACAACCGAGAAAGAAAGAGACCATGAAGAACTTGCTCAGGAAATTTAATAGAAGGGCTTTTAACTCGAATTCTACAACTTGATGCTGAAATTGCCTAACATGTTGAATAAACCTAATATGACCTGTTGTGATACTTACAACATTAACTACCAATTTAAGCCAATGATCACATGGCAATGAAAAAAAACGATACTCCTACTTCCAATACAGTCATGTCTCAAGAAAGTCAGTTCATATTTATATACTCTTATGAATATTCTAATATTTACTAATATCGTTCAGCCTGACATTTGCGTGTGATATTCAGCAAGTTAGGTTCATTTCTCAGGGTTTAATAAAGTCAACATTGATATTATTCCAGTTTTTTCGTTCATTTTCAAATATCCAAGCGTAGTAAAAGGACCGAGAGCAGCCTTTTCTCTGTTAGCCAAGACGCCGGCAACAAGAGGCCACAAGGAGGTGCAGCGCTGCAAGCAAAGCAGGACAGCAAGTCAGGACGGGCCGGCCAGCATGGCTAATGTTGCCGAGGTGGTGGCGGGCACGCTCCGCTTCCGCACCTGCCGCGTGCGCGTAGCTCTAATGGAGCGGCGAGCTTGGCTGCGCACGGCCACCGCTGGGCCGAGGCAGGCTTTCCGGTGCCTGCTGTGGGAGGCTATTCGGGCCCTTGCTTTACTAATGCCTCCCATACATCATCGAGGTAGGAAGCTGTGGTTTTGCACAACGCTTTCTTGCGAACATGTGTTTGTGTGATCGCTCGCTCAGCAGCACATGAACATTCTTTGTTGGACACCCACACTCTGACCTACATTGTTTCACAAAGAGCAGTACATCACGAACGAAGCGATGTTTTTATACCATAAATGGCTTAATTCAAGTGTAAAAATAGTGAATGTGGACCTTATATGATGACAGTTTTGACGTTGGATATTCTTTTAGTGGTCGTAGTACGAGGCAACAATAATTACGAATTAGAAATAAATAATAAACTCATACCTGTGTCACCAATAAGATTTTTTCCATCAGCAGTTGCTCACGAAACATTGCAAGCCCCAGAAAATCTCACTAGTGTCTATATTTATTCATTGTGTTTCTTTGGCATGTAATAAAAAGAATAAAAATAAAAGCACTTCCAATAAATAATCTACAGTCTCTTGCAGCCGAGATTCATTTTGTTCCGTATAGATGAAGCCTTTTCAAATCCAATTTCTTTCAGGAAGTCCCCTATAGTTTAAACAGGAAAGAAAACTGAAAGAAATTCTTATGTTTCCGCTCTAATAAACTCGGGATTTCTGAGAGCAAATAAAAAATCCCTTCACACACACACACCTCAGCGAAGAGGTCAAGGATCTTATTTCGCTGAAATGTGAGTAAGCAGAAATTGCTCCTTCTGCTAGTAATGCTGCTGATGCTGGTAGTGCTGCTTCTGCTGCTAGTGATGCTGTTGATGCCAGTGCTGCTGATACTGGTTGTACTACTGCTGTTATTTTCACTGTACTGTTGCTACTGGTAGTGGTATATACTGTTGGTGCTACTGCTTTTGCACTACTGCTCGTGTTGTAGCTGCTGCCGGTAAATGAGGATTTTTAAAAATAATAATACTCGTGCTGTGGCTTTTGTGCCAATCTATGTTAAGCACTTTCTCTTTTTCCGGTATTTGACTGGTCACAAAAACATAGCAAACGTATTTTACTAAACATGTCAAACTTCATCAGCGTGTGCATGGCGAGGTAATATTCATGATTTATAAATGGTATCTTCATAACTCGGTAATTACTGCGGAGAATATCACACTTTCATTTGAGCCAGTAAGAAATATAATGCTTGAGAGGTAGTCGAGAGTCACTGTATTATAGAACTGATGACTTTTGTTGTGTCACCAATGCTCGAGACTCGATTAAACGCCTGCATCACTTGGTAACTGCCAAGTTGTTTTCAAAGACTAATGCCTGGTTTGCATAAAGCCAGTAACTTGCTGAAGAATTTCACAAAAGATAATAATTATATGACCATATAAGTCCGATTACTTCCTTTAAAATTGAATGGAATCTTTTGTGTTCCCAATTCAGTAATGAGTTGGAACCCTAAAAAGAATTTTTGTGTTTTGTGTAAAACGATTCAATAAATTCCCCGCTCGCGCCAGCTTATACCGCCCAAGAGTGACCGCTCGTTGGAGGGGCAGGTTTCGAGGAGCTTTAATTACTAGAAGAAAAGAGTGTGGGCAACGAAGTCCATAGAGGCGACACAGCGTCTCGTATTCAAGTCACGGCTCGGACCAGCCTTTATTACCTTTATTATCATGCACCCAGCGAAGCTCTTAGTTAATTGAACGGAGCCTGTGAACTTAATGATCTTAATTGGGGCTTTTTTATTGAATAAGCAGGTCTTTTGTGGGCAGGAAGCCGCCTAAATGATCTCTAAACAAGTGTACGCCATCGAATCTGAACGGCTGAGGCTCAGGTATTTTGGAAGGTTTGATCTCGCAACGTGAGAGACACCGTGCACAGTGGTGGTAATGAGCAGGGCGACGTGGTATGAAGAGGACACGGAGAGAACTGCATGGGCTGTACATGGCACATTGACAACGATATGATTACATGATATTTAATTTTATCTTCTTACAACTGCAATGGTGCTCCGAGCCTTTCCTTGACCTGTGCCGATTTTTCTTCATTTAGACATGCAACATGACAACATCTCCTCACCATGCACTCACACAGTTGGATTCTGTCCCCATGAAGAAGTATATCCTTCCTCATAGATAAAAGCTGAAATTGAATACATTGGCCTGTGAACATATTGGAAAGTAATATTATTATATGAATGAATATCCGAAAATAGCAAAAAACTGAGGCTTTAAAAACAGTGGGAAATTTTTTAAGTAGGACTTCATTAGTCTTTGTAATTCTTAATACATTTCTAAAATTCGAGTTCTAATTCTTGATACAGTCTGTTAAAAAAGTAGCCGATTTAAAAAAGCTGTTGTTTGTAAAAATTTTTACTCGAAGGCTAAAATAGGTTTTATTGAAAACAGCAGGACTTAAAGTTTTATTTCATTTCGATTATATTGTTTGTTTCGCATACATTTTAAATTAATGTGACATTCATCACTGAAAATTATGTTATCCAAAAATATTTGAACAGAACTGCTCAAGTTTTTTATTCTTCGGCAAATAATAACCTCCGATCTTTATCCTGCGGTGAGATTTCTTGATGACATTGCATTTCATTTGATTTTAAATGAAGTTCTTTTTGGAGAATAAAATGAACAGCAGTTTTCTTTACCTGTGTCTCAGCATATAATTTTCTCACTTATTGCGTTTTATCATCGTTAATTAAAATCCTTAAAACGTTCATTTTTGTTTCTGTCCTAGTATGTCAAATAAATAAAATTATCGAAATGGAATAAGACTTTCAACCTTGTTGTTCTGAATGAAACCTATTTCAGCATCATAACACTAATATTTTACGAATTACGGTATTTTTAAATCGGTTACTTTTTAAGCGGACGCCCCGTACAAAATTTCTTCTTGAGTTCCCCCTGAGGAATGCTAAGAATTGAGTTCCCACGCGCGTTGTCCCACCTGAGCCGAGGATCTCAAGACAACACTCAAGAAGTTGATAAACTCCCGTTACATGTAAGGTTCACGCGTGAGGAAAAGAAGGGCTACTCACTCCCTCGTTGTTGAATAAGCAATTTCCGTTCTGAACTAGGTTATAGGAAAGCAACTTCAAGTTCATGGTATTGAGGCAGTTACACCTCTCCCGTCCTTTCCCATTGGGGACGTTAACTTCTGGCAAACTACGAGGCGAATATCCTACAGTACTGTGACACTTCAGCAGAGTGACGACATAATTATTGTCAATATTGAAATGCTAACTTGTCGAACCTTATTTTAGGTTCAAATCAGCTGAGACTAAACTCAAGCTAACAACACTGCGGCTTCCGCTGATTCCAATTAATTTCTATTAGAAAACTACGTAATTTCAACCTAAGGGGAAGGAAGAATTAATGTTGAATGAATCCCTACAAATCTGAGTCATCTTTTTTTACAAATTACGGGTAGATTTCCAGATCTAAGCTTTAGTGAAGAAACTGAGCCCACTCGCTGCCGTCGGAGACTGATAGAGAGAGAAGGACAGTAAATAATTGATTACTTCCTGCGGGCTAAAATAATTACTTTAGAAAAACTGTAAGATTAATCAGTAGTGTGGGAGGGAGTAGGTTTCCAGGAGCAACATTATAGATGAAGCGGTGATAATTAGAGGCTTTGGAGGACTGAGTGGTAACGAGTTTAACAAAAGTAAAGGCAAGGTTCATTTACTGCAAGGAGCCCTTCACGGACGATGGATGGCAACTCTCGCCAATATTTTATCAGCAGCCTTTTGTTCCTTAAAATTACCTCATCAGACTCAAGTTTCTGGGTCAAAACTAGAACGACGCTTTTCCCAAGGAGTATTCTTCCCAGATCTACGACCTGCATTCTTTAGCTTAGGCCTCTCAGCACTATCGGCAGAACTCATGGCGCTGCATAGGGAAAAAAATTATTGGGCAATGCCTCGTCCTAGTTTTGACACAGAAATGCGAATCTGATGAGGTAATCTACAGAACAAAAGGCTCTTGATAAAATTTTGCTAGTAGAGTTATCTCATTGTGAGCAGCTACGCGATGAGTCTGAGTAAAAACGCCAAATTGCCAACCGGAGGCATAATTGATTGCTTGAAACGATCGTCGCTCCACACATTTAGGCAAACTTAGTTAAAACATTTCAACTCTTGAGGTGCAAAAAAAAGCAGCGAAATTTTTTTATAAAATTAAAATTTATTACCCCGGAAACAATGAAACACGGATTATCTTTCGAAAATTTCTATGACAGACAGACCTCGCTCGTTCAGTTGCCTTAAGTAAAGGAAACTCAGCTTTTTTTGCCTATGTATTCTGGGGAGGTCTGGGCGAACATTTTCTTCTCCGGGAATTGCTAGTGAAATTTGCTATCACTCAACCTTTATTCTCCAGCGTTGATTAATTTAGCCCAAGTCTTGTATTGAGCATCAACGAAAAGTGAGGAAATCGTTATCGGACAGAAACATGTCACGCCTCATAACATGCAATTTACCACAGTAACTTTCACTGCGTAGTTGTATGAAGGTGTCACTTTCTTAGAAAGCGGCTCAAAAATTTGAAAAATTATATAATATCTACTTCTTATTGATAAAATAGACGGTTCATGGCTAAGCAGTTATAGAAGAAAATATTAGATGAAAGTAATGAATCGTAATCGATGCATGCGTCAAGGAGAAATGGAATAAAAGTCTGATTGCACAATAATGACTAACTAACTAGATCTGTGTCTGTGATTGACAGCTAGTGGTTCTTTAACCTACCCAATTTTTGTACAACTAAAACGGTCGAACAATACCAACAGCTCAGTCTTTAGTAAACTGTTGAAAAACTTTCTTTCGTTGATTCGTGGACCTGTTCTACGACTCTAAGTAAAATTAAGCAAGCCGAATGTGAATCCTGATGTAGTGCCGTCTGTTTTTGGATCAAGTCTCTGAAAGTTCTAAAAGATAGTCGTTGCATGTACGCAGACGTGTTATATGCAGCCTATTTTTACAATCACAGACTTAGAACCCAGACCTTCCTGCATCCAACTGAACGTAGACCATTCGTTTAGCATAGACCTTTCAGGTGCAGACCGTACAAGCAGCTATGACCCTGGGCAGACCATCTGTACAGGGGCTCTTGGAGCTTCTTGCGTGTAGTGTTGTGATAACTCATAAAACAAATATGATTCTAAACAATGCAATTTGAATTACTGGTACTACTTTCGTGATATTTCGTAACGTAACTGTTTCTGTGAAATCGAAGGGAAAGCCGAGAGATATTAAAAATCTGTGAAGTTACCAACGAATCATGCTATTCTGTTTCGGGTAGTTAACGAAGTGTTTGAATTTTTAGGAGTTGTATTTGGTTTGTCAGAAATTGTATTGAGATCTAGAGCATTAAGTCCGTTGGTCGCGATGAGTTGAAATTGTATCAGATATTCTTCTAAACATTTTTTGGTAAATTGCTACCAAAGTTCTGTTATGATTAGTTCTGCAACTATGCTTTAAAACTGAGTTTAATGTACAGGCCTCGTTTGCTTAATTCGTGTAAATTCTAACCATTGTGTGTGTTTCTTTTTCTCTCTCAGTTATCAATAGTCCGCTGTTGGACGTAAACCTTTAGATTTAAACAAGCTCAGGGTGTCCGCTGAAACGTATGTGCACGATCTAAAAACGCTTTAGTTTGTAAAGTATCAATGCTAGAAGGCTGAAATTAGTTCCATTGAAATAATCCAGATTTAAAACTTCATTTCGTTCTTCATTTAACTTTCGAAACGCCCACCACCTCACTTAATACATTTATCATTACGAACAATATTTACTGAAACATTTGGCAAAGTATTGACATGGATGAACGTAATGACTATTCTCAACCTAGGAAAAATGCTGGCTAGAATTTTGCCTAATAACAAGTGTGCTGATGAATGGTTTCAACAAGATACAGTCCACGCTACACGTGAAATCATTGACTTGTTGAAGGCCCAATTTCTTCCGCTGCTTATTCTACACAGGTCAAATTTTCCATGGACAGTAAAGTCATCTGATGTGTATCCTTTATGCTTCTTTTTCCGGATATGCCAGCAGGAAAAGTATTTCGTACGGCACCGTCTAACATCGCCCAATTGATAACTAGGGTTCGAAAAGTTTTTGCTCCACCCTTCATCGATGTCAATACTTTGCAAATGGTTTTAGAAAATTTTATTGTTCGCATTGATAAATGTATTTTGTGTGGCGGTAGCCATTTCGAGAGTTGAATAGGAAAGCAAGCAAAATTTGAGATCGTGCTCTCATTGACAAAACCTATTGCAGCCTTCAAAACCTATTGCAGCAGCAACCTGGAAATCTAAACAGTAAGCTACGACTTGAAAATTCAACTCACATCTGCAATGCAGCATGAACATTACAATTGATGATATCAGAGACTATCTATTAGTAGCTTACCCAGCTGCCACCTTAGCTCGATCATTCAACGTATCAATGAACAATTTTCGAAAAAGCATCATGCGCAACTCAGCGTAGGCAGGTATCATGCGGGCTCATCTTGCCGTCTCTACTTTGCCCGGGCTGCTCCTTTCAGAACGAGCTGAGACGCACCTGGTGTTAACCTAACTGTTTGGTCCACAGTACCTTCTCCAGTGCAAAATAAAATCAACAAATTTGAAAAAACATAACGATACTTTTTTGAAATTATATTTTACCCTTAACTTGGCATACATCTCTATTTTATGGTAACTTTAGTGATTGTCAATGAGCCACTTTTTCTTCGATGAAGGTGTAAAAATCTCCTTGTTTTCATTGAAATTTTGCAAGAGTTCCATCAGCACTTGTTGCCATCCATCTAATTATAAGGGGTAAGAAAACATCAAACTGATAGATATTTAGGCTTTCGAATTCTTTAAACTCCCTGAAGCAGGTAAACACGTGTATCTTTTTCAACAGCAAGGTCTCAGAGATGAAAAACTAAAAAGCTCGATCTTTTATGAAATTAATCCCTAGGACAATATATCAAATAGTGTGCGCACTACAAAATTCATTTTAATTTAGTGTAGATGAATCTGAGAATGCCTTTACTGTTTTTGTGCCTAGCTGCATGGAATGAAGCTATTACTCTCGGAAGGGAACGCAGGTATAAATTTGACACTATCGGGTGACGGCGTCCTCGCAGAACTCTGTTATTGCAACAACTGGGGGAGGAGACGCTCGTGACCTAGAGGAGCGGCAAATAGAGTCATCGAGACCTCACTTCGCAGTTCCTGTCGCTAGAGTCGCGCGTCAAATGAAGATCACGACGCAGAATAAGACTGGCCTAGGGGTGGTCGCTCGCTAGAAAATTGCTGTTGCTCGAAGGCTAATGCTGTAGCGAGCGCCAGTATCGGCTGCTGACACTGTCGTCAATGGTCAGGTGCTGACATGCGTGCATGACGTACGACGCTGTTGAGACGTGTGTGGCCACAGCAACACATCCACTGACTTTCATTACGAATTAGTTTTTTTCGAAAATATTAAACTAGTTAATTTCAGTGTTGAAATATTCCGTGATATTACAGTTTCTTTTGGTAAATATTCCATTGAGTTCGAAAACAAAGATCCTTTTATTCGCTTATGAGAAATGACAGTTAGAAGATGGATGCGCTTGCGCACGTGGTGGTTATCTATGTTCTCTATTAGTTGTATTATCATGGCATTACTAAGTGAGCTCCAAGGAATGTGCTACACAAGTATTTCTATCGCTCATGAAACGCTGACCTCATGACAACGACAATCCAATGACGCATTGGTATTCCGCCAGGCTCAAGCCTTATGGGAAATTTATGAAATGAAAGCTATTTGAAAATGTAAATTATAAACTCATTACGCCAAAAAATCCTCATCAAAGCAACACTTATATATAATTAGCGACGTGGTTTGAAAGTAGGCATTCATGGCTCCATTTTTATTAACAGATTTTCAATTTTCAGCTGAACTGTATTTCATAACTATGATTCCGATTTTCTGATCAAAAATCATTTCCAGGATGCAAAGCTGCTAATTTCAAGGACATAAATATGAATCACAGGTATTCTTCATGCATGAGGGTAATTTTTCCAAATCAAATTACCAAGAAAAACACATTGATAGCAGAACATTAATGAATTAGAGAGCCAACAACTGTCTTACATATTTTTCTGTGTGCTGAAAATATTAGGTGTTTTTTACACTCAACAAAGCCACGTTACTCTGTTGCTCAGGAGAAAAATATGAAACTTTCCATCGTCTCCGATAAAACAATGAGCTGACCTGGTGATAGAAAAATCTTTTTTGAAAAAAGAAAAAGTTTTTCTTTTTCGAAAAACATCCTTGTCGAGGAACAATGTTAACCGTTATTTTAAGAAAATCTTGCAACAAAATTCTCCGTGATGTTCTGAATACCGAGCAACATCCGCACCCTCGCCCGAACCGAGATCGTTACCTCAGCAGCGTCGATGTCTCCAATCAACTTATTTGCGATGGAAATCCCTGTAGCATAGCAATTGTTCTGTTCAAAATAATTCCATAAATTTTACTTCAAAATATAATTTAACTGATATATTCTTCTCAACCCCATTACCGTAAGTTATTTTTAATTAGTAGATGTGATTCCGACTAGGTGTCAAAGACGGAACTGAAAGCGGATGGACTCCATTTCAATACCTTTAGAAATCTAGAAGCCATTAATTGTTCTTCTTCTTGTTACTGTATTCTAAAACGAGTTACGGTACAGAATATGATTTTATTGTCTATTTTTACTCACAAATGTCTTTTAGCCTGCTATGGTAATCAGCACTTCTGCATTACACGGAAAGTAAAGCGCCTAAAGCCCTCGGCTTATATCTACTCTTGCCTTCTCATGAAGGTACTTTGTTTGCACCACATTTGTAATTATAATAATAGAGATAATAACAATAGTAATAATAACAGGATTCAGAGTGATCATGGCCATTCCAAGCTTGAGGTGCCAAGCCAACCGCCCGGTCCTGTGAGCCGCTAATGCAATGATACTGAACAGGACGCCAACACGAGACCGACAACCTGTCATTAGGAGCATAAGTCTGAGCTCTCCTCTTCGTGTACCCCCTCCTCCACCTACTTCAAGCCTCCTTAGACCGTCCTATGAATCACTGAGTCTGTCTCTCTGATCTTCCTCCTTAGCTCAGATGACTCTATCTTCTTCCTACTCTTTCCACAATCGGCTTTCTGTTAGCAGTTTTTTCTACAAAATTAATTTAATTAATTTGCATTACTTCCACTCTCAATCACATGATAATCATTTCTTGAAGACAGAGAAATAAAGTTACTTATCGAGAACCGGTTTCATTTAGAGAAATTCTTTATTTGATGTTCAAAAAAGACACGCATCACCTAATAGTTTGAAGAGTCTTGTACAGTCTCACTATTTCTTATATTTTATGCTACCTTTGTCAATAGATTTAAATTTCTGCATGTTGATAAATTTAGACAATGCCCAGCACTAACGTCCTTGCTTTCCCTTATGAGGACATCAACTACTCCCGTTGAAGCCTCACAGCTTTGGAAGCAAAATTCTTTCCCCCATGCTCTCGCTGAAATGACACGACCTCTACTCAACTTTCACTTGTTTTCTCCGTCGAGACATGCATGCTGAGTTCACTCAAGAGGCATGTTAGTCGACGAGTGTGAAATGAACAGAAACACAGCTTTCTTTCTTGGAACTCAACGAAGTAACCTTCTCAGAAGAATACTCATAAATTTTAAGGATTTCGAAGCGAATTAGATGTGTGAAATAATGGAAAAAATTCTTTATAAATCCGATTCAACCCAAGCAATGTCTTCCCGAAAACTGATTTTGTGATGGTTATTACTCGAATGAGTAGACGAATGTCACGAAAGATGAAATACGCAAGCCATTCAATGATTATTTCCTGTTCCATAAATTATTCAATGTTGGAGAATGTGCTCGCTTGAATGTTGAGACTGACGATTTGATTAGATGCCAAAAAAAAGCCATAAACTTTTATCCTATTTGGTTACAACTGTGTGGCTGCTAGCACCATAAATGCTTCTATAGAGTATATTAGGCCTCATAATATGCGTTTTTTCTTCATCTGTTCATTCTTCGTTTAAGTAGGTTATGTCTTCTAAAATATATACATACAGTATGTAGGCCATAAAAAAATTTCAGTTTATGGATGGACTTTTCTTACAGGCTGATAACGCAAACGTACCTTAGTTGCTGTGTTTAAATTACACTTCCTAGTTTTATATTAGTCGACAGCGAATTGTTTTATTTCTGTATCGACAACATACAAAGGAAAACATCAGTACATGAGGCGTGAGCCAAATCACAAAAGCCATTTCATTAAGTATAAGCCAAACGCCACGGGCCAGTCTAAAGTTATTTTGAGCATTACTATAAGTGCATTCATTTTGATACAACTTTAAGGGCGAGGTATTTGCCTGTCTCTAGTACATGTAATATCCCGATTCACTCAAGAATTCACTGCTTACCAGAAAGTGCTTGAAACCTGTCAAATAAGTGCGATCGTCGTTTTACGATAGGAATTCAAATTGTAGGGGTACATATCCTGAACTTCCGGGCTCTGCCACTCAGCCAAGCTTGAGTCGAGACTCCTGAGAGAAGTCGACAGCCGTGCGCTCGGCAGCGGGCGTCTGTATAGGTGGGCCTGGCCACACAGGCGCTGCCCACCATGATTGAAAGAGCGGCTAAATTAGGAGGCTCATCTGTGGCCAGGCTTCAAAGTACAGACCTGAGGCGCTAAAATTGCCCGCTCGAGGTGGTAATGCGGCCACCCCTGCCCGTCTGCTTCTCCCTCCGCCGCACCCTCCGCACTCTACACACCAATGACTCAATATCGCAAGAAATCATTTTTCCTAAGAGCGGATTAAGGTCAACCTCATTAGATAGGGGAAAGTCAAACTCAAGATTTGCAATATATCCATAGCCTCTGAACTCGTTACTAATGTTGATTCATAAGAAAATGCCCTTTCTAAGAAAGGAATTAGCGAGGAAGGTCAACTTTTAGATTACTAGCTGATTTTCTCCATGCGCAGACAAAAAATTTTCAGACCCTCTAAATTTAGGACATCCCTAATCAAAGATTTTTAAAGCAACATCTTGAAAAAATTATTCAGGCCGTGATATAAGAAAACTGAGACTAACGTTCACGTCAATGAGTCTTACAAGTGAAAAGAAAAAAAATAAATTACTGCAATACTAGTATCCAACCAATTAGCAATACATGGTTCTCTTTTCAAATGAAATATATAACAGTGAATATGTTTTGCGTTCGAGGTTTTAAATTCCATTTGGGTCATAAAATTATTTCTGATTCATGTTATGGAAGGTTTGAAACGAAAGGTAGCTACAACATTAAGAAAGAAAGCTTCGAGCTAAATGAAACCCTGCCTCTCCGCCGTCACCGATCCCGTCGTAAATTCTGTTGTCTGCGTAGATGCTGTTCATGCCTGCAGCTTGCTGCCGCGCGCAGAGCTGGTGTCTTCCAACACTGTCCATTCACTATAAGTTGAACAGCTCTTTTCTTGTTTATGCTTCCTGCTACTATATCGTAACTCAAATTGTTGTCATATGACGGTGTCGCTTACGACATTGCAAATTTCTGAACATTCACTTATCCATTTCGTTTTCATGTTACGTTTCTGCATACGCGTACAATTCGTTACTACCAACAAAGTTCGTCGCGGTGCATGCAGTTTATTTCTTCCGTCAACACGCTATCCATAAATTCGTGATATTTCTTATACTCTACTGCGTGTTGTCTCCTCCGTCTGTCTCTGATCGAGCAGCTAAATCGGAATTTGTACACAGTTTGTCCTTATCCACTGTCTCTTACTGTCAACCTCAATTTTTCCACCCTATCCAGTACCACGTTATCAGCATAATTCACAGCATTTAAGAACCACACACTCGTCAATGATCCATGTACTCAATTCGCACTCAAGAAAGTGATCCTCAAGTCTCCCGAGGAGTTCAGCCTTACCAACGACTTTTTGAAAAGCAATTATGTCGCTCACGCGTCTATTATCTGTCTGATTTAAGGGAAGGTTCCAACTGTACTTTAAGACTTTTCTCTCTATAAGCTGCACAAACCACAAATAAATTTAGAGCGAACCTGTTCTTGCAGCCGTGGGTGGCAGCCTGCAGCTTTTGAAACGAGTGAAAGAGTTGCAACGTTGGAGGTCTAGAACATCGCGCTCGGTGAGATGTTGCTGACGCCATCGTGGCTACTCCATAAGACTGGCACTTCTATGCTAGCTGATGCTATCGTCAGCGCTCCATGGTGTTGTATTAATTCTATGCTGATACGATGCCCTCGGATAGTGCTTTCTGCAGGATGTTAACTCGTTCGTGGTGACATGTCGTTTTGCCTTCATGCTGACAACTGCCGCAACACAATCAGCTCCAGAATGGCAATGGAGTACACCAAGAGGGTGAGAACGAGAGATGCTTTCAGCATTAGATGGCACCAGCATAGCATGGTGACAACAGTTTGCAGATGATTCAGCACTGGGAAGGCGGCAAGGTTGCATTAAAACGACCGAATTAATACGATGACATCAACACGAGATCATCAGCGTTGTGCATCAGGTCATTCAATCCTACATTCTCAGGTTCCTCCACACTATAGCGTCTAGTTCTATATGATGTGCTTGTGACGTGAAATTTTTTAATGAAAAGTGTCATTGTTTAAAATGTTGAATTTTCTCATGTGCGAAGGACTTTCTATCCTAGGAGTGAAGGATGACCTGATATTTTACAAAATGAATAATTATAATTTTTCATACAAGGCTCTTTCCCTATCCAAAGATACAGTTTCTTATTCGGGTCATCAGTTTAACAGTAAAACGATATTCACCAAAATGTGCGCGTTCTTACTTTCATATAAAGTAATTATTGAGAAAGAACGAACGTTCCAAACTCGTTAGCTATAATCCAATAAATTCTTGGAATATTCCATTACATCGGCCGCCACTGTCCGAAGAGTCTCACCTTAGCTGCCTCTGCTCGTACAAACGAAAGGCCGATCCAACACGATTAGCGACCATTAGACTGGGCGCGGATCACAGTTGGCTATTGTGCTCGGAAAGGCTCTCGAGGAGAACGCTCCGTCCACAGCCAGGCCGCTAATGTACTTGCATCAAACGCTGTGGCGGCGGAGAGGCACACAACACAACCCGAGGCTCGCGTGAGGTACGTCACTCCAGCGTGATCAAAGGTGTCTGATGTTCATTCCAAGGGCAGGAATTGTAGCCGTGAGTTTTCATGTGGCATTATTTGTGCAATGCTGTTCTGGTTGGTCTGGTGCATAACCTGGTCTGCAGTACATGTACCAGTCGTTACTCTTTCATATTTCTACGTAGTATACGTGTGTTCGACGCGCTGTGCCCTCCTAACTTCTCGTCGTCAGCCTGTATTCTAGGTATGAATTTATACATAAAGTAAAAATTCATTTTAATGCTTATTCCTCTGAACATTTATCTTACATCCAGTACATAATAGGCTGGTGCAAAAGTAACGCGAGGCATTCGAGTAAAAACATTAATTTCACGATGTAAGGCACACTGCAGTGATCTGTTCCCTGGATCATCGAATAAAAGGACGTAAGCCCTCAGGAAAATTTGTAGAGTTTATCCTGTACATTGGTTTATCCTTAATTTCAGTACTATAAATAATCTACTGCACTATATGTAAGTCATTTTTATTGTTATTTTTCCCATACGTGCTCTTCATTAACTTACAGGTTAAGCGCAGTGATACTTATCCTTCTTATCGCTCGATAAGCCAGCCAATTCAATGCCAGAGAATCATCATTAAAAAAAAAAATCTTACAGTTTGGAAGAAAAGTAGTCCTCGGAAAGTATTCGCACGGTATTTAGAAACACAGCTCATAATTTCGGAACCTTATTTCTAAAAGGAGGTTGTTAATCCCGGCTCCCTAAGATTTTGAAGACTTATTATAATTCTTTGAGCAATCTTGAAACCCGCTGTCATTGAAAAAAGTATTATTCAATCCAGAGTTGAAATTTCTTGTAAAGAATTAACACGTTAACTTGCGATGGGCTAAACTGAAGTTCAATATTCAATTCAAATTTAACGTCAATAGTGCTAATCAACATTAACTGGATCGGGCCTTCATTTAGCTTCCTTTCAGTAGTAATGAAAAACGAGTTAGTGACTGTAGGTGGGTCAGCAGCCAGCACTAAGAAAATCACGTAAGTGACCACCGGTGGGTCACTTCGTAGGAAATGTGTTAAGTAGAATGCAAACCTCAAAAAGTTCGTACCTCTTCTGCTATAAATCCGTCCATGTCTATTGAGGTATTGTGAAAAGACACGTATTGTTGAGGAAAAATAATGGCGTGATTTTTATCACCTCGCACAAGAACGTTTTTTCGGAAAAACAGAAATGCAATAAATATCATCTCTAGGTATAACGACGACATCAGAACTCCTAGATACACTGCTCTTTGTAGCCCACCACATGGACTGTGTGGCACTCTAGTGTACTGCTGCGTCCAGGATAAAAAACAATGCTTTAGTGTGATCACCTGTGATTCTACCCCCATCTGTAAGATTAATTAGATAACAGTCATACAACAGACAGTAATCGTTTAAATCAGTCTATAAAAAGTCGAAGTAAGCCTTAAATCATTTTCAAATGAGTACGCACCTAAATAGTGGCAACATGAATAAAGCACATTTTTCTTATGCATTTAGAACTTTCATTTGATCGTCTTACCTTTAAATTTAAGCCTTGATGATGTTTGACGATATTATATTTCTCTAGCGAAGTTCAAATACAAAGAGTACGTAACCTGAATCAGTTCTGAGTTTTCCTGGCAATTGTGTTCTAAATTTGATGCTCAGTGTCTAGTATTTTAGACTTCCTAGTCAACTATTTTTACAAGGCGTTCAAAGCTCGTACGGAATATTGGAAGTTCTCAAGTTGCAGATCAGTCTCGTCTCTGTATCAAGAAGTGGCAACTGATCGCACCTCCGACTAGAAAAGGTCTATTGTGTACTCTTGAGTGCCAGTACATCGCACCACAAGATGGATCACATGCCTTCTCCTCAGCTCTCAATGGATTTGACCTCCCCACAGTTTGTTTCGATGGCTTGTGCTAATGGACAGACATTCATGTTCAAACTTCGAATGATATCTAAGACGCTCATCGTGGATTTGGGGAGCTTCATCATTCATTCGGGATGAACGCTTCAGACCAGTTAAGTCTGACAACAGTGAAGAGTATTATGACGCAGTTAATAAATATTTTGACTCCTGGAGACAATTTTTAGATTAATTTACTTTTATAGAATAATTTAAAGCAGACGTGATACATTTCGAAATTAAATTTTTTTCGTAAAGTATTGGATTAGATTGTAACACCACGACGATTTGGAAGTAGAAGCACCCCAACACCTCGTTGCATCGCGAAAGCGATTTTTTTTTCAACAAGACCCCGTTCACCCTCAGCTAAAGCTCAACGTCAGTGAATAGATGTTCAGCTGCTGCCCAGTAGGGAGCTCTTCCGCTATGTACTGTTATGCTTTTGCTGTACCGTCTCGTGTAATGTTTTGCTGTACTTTTGCTGCTGTATCACTCGTTGCGCTAATTTACTCTGTGCTTGACTCGATTGTACGGCTGCTCTACATCTTCAACCGTTATGCACATGGAAGTCTCCTTTCAAAAATCACATCAGTAGCAGGAGAAGGTTAGCTGTTCAAATGCGTAGTAAGGTACGTGTTGTGCACCTAATACATTTCTCTATTCTATAAAATACCCAATCGTGGAATTACACTATTTCATGGATTATACTATTTCACAGCATCGTTTAAAAACGGAAACCAAAAACTGGTCACTTCAAAAAATCAAAGTGTAATAAATACTTTTAGTCCAACACCCGAGTAACACAGGTAAATGTCAGAATTGATTTTTTAGTTGCGTGCTAAGACAGGAATTTTCATAAATAACTTGGGCATACTTTGCTACCTTGAAATGAATGGCGGGTAGACCATCTTCTTTCACTATACTTCCCCCTCTCACAGGCTCTGATCGTTGGCAGCCTCAGGAACGGTGAAACTTCGAACCCACGCTTGCTGCATATTTGTTTCTCCTTCGCTTGCAGAATTTTTCAAAATTCTATAATGATTAAACATACTTTCATTTTTCTTCACTTCTGTTGATAGTTTTAATATTTTTTTAATTTTATTCTCTTCAATGCGTTTAATTCTAATTTATTAATTCTCAATTTAATTTTAACTTTTAATTAAATTTCAACTTTTCACTTAATTTAAACTTTTAATTTAATATAAACCTTTAACTTAATTTAAACTTTTAATTTAATTTTTAGTTTTAATACTTTTCAATTTTATACTTGATACTTTTTCAATGATGCGGTCGGTCATGGAATACTATTCTTGCTGAGTGTTGGAAGAAGTGCGAGAGAAATTTTTTGTGACAGCTTAGTGCTTACGCGTACCTTCCATCCTAGCAAGTTATTCACGGTAAATTTGCTCTTAGTTTTTCTCTTGGTCATATGAATGGGAATTTCTTGATACTTCGTGAACGGTTTGAACTTTGAAAAAAATGCTCAAGATAATGTAACAGGTTAAAATGCAGTGTACAAAGATTAATTTATCAATTCTACTGCGGTAAAATGACACATATCAGTATATCAGTGAAGCTACACTTTCTTTAGCATCGCACCGAAAATTCATCTTGTACACACTCTCAGAATATCAGCCGTGCTTCTGCAAAAAAAGTGACACATTCAGTGAAGGAAATTGCTCTAACTCTCCTGGATGGTATGTTCACGAAGCCGTTCGAAAATATTTCATGATTTTCTGAACAGCTCTGACTTAAATAGGTAACGGACATCTCCCAAAATTCCCTCGATTTATTCGAATTCATGACTCAAGGTGAATTTCATGTTACAGATATTGATGTTGAGAAAGCCGGATGTTGATGCATTTGAACTTTTATTTAAATTTTTCTCTTTTGAGTTGGAGCATATTTCAAAAATGCTGACTTTAAGTTGCCCTAGAAATATTCTTTCATTTATGAATAACAAGTAAAGTTTAATTTGAATCCAGACTAGATTGGAAAAGAAATAACAGATATAAATAGCTAGTCATTCTAAATCTGAAACTCTGCCCAGTAATGGTAAAAATTAATAGCTTCCTGACAACTGCTTCTTTATGAAATTTAGCGCAAGAATCTTCTTAACAAATGGAATTTACCTGAATTTTTACCATAACATGCATTTACAATTTCATGCCGCATAGATTTAAACCAAGCACAAAATTAGCAACTGTGGGCTGTGCGGGCTTATAATATGCTACACGTTCAATAAACAACATGGACTCATAACATACAACAGATTTACAAGTGCGTGCTGTAAGAACGTTCACAATATATTCACGACTCAAAGCTGCAGGGTCCTCCAACATGCGCTCAAAGAGAAACATATTTGGTGACAAACGTTAGTTCAATCCTAGTTGGTTTTAATGGATCTCATTACCAAGTACATACTGAAACTAAAGGCTGAGATAATTTAGATATATATCAAGGCTCTTATGTGTGAGATGAGTCCAGGGAATTTTTGTCTGGAAAATGGATGTCTTTATATAGGGTGGCCCAAAAGTTACAGGGGAAAGAAAACAATTCATAACTTTTTTGTTTCTGAATATTTTTCTTTTATTCTTTCAGAGCATTTAGAGCTACTCTCCCGACGCCCCCACGCGCAGATATATCATGGAGGAACGAACCCTCAGTGTATACAGCGGTACTTTGAGTCCCATGGGCTAATTTCGGAAACGCAGCTATCTTACCGTCGACATTCAATACCAGAGACGCCTCGATTAAAAATATAATTAGCCGTTTTCAGGAGCAGGTACAGTTTGTGATCTTCCAAGATTTGGAAAGCCTCGAACGGCAAGAACTGTTGAGAATCAACGAGAACTGGAGCTAAGCCTGGAAATGGGTGAAGCCTATTTTTAAAATTAAGACATTTTGTCGTATAGTGCATATTGTAATTGTCAAAATGTATATGGCTGAAAATCTCAGAAGTATCATTTTACCTACTGCTAAAATTTTGTCAGTATAACTTGATAATTATATTATAAAAGTCTGAGCCACCCTGTATCAGCATTCCACTCGGAAAACAAGATAGAAACAGGCACACCACTTTACATATGAGTAAACATTTGAGTAAAATGGACAAGGAATTGTAAGTGCTTTAAAGTTGAAGCTAATTGGACATTTGTTTCCGGAATATATTTTCAAAACTCACAGATACTTGAAATCCGACATACCTTCTCTAACTCTTGTTCTCCGCCAAAAATCAAATTTTCACAATCAAGCTGCGTCTAGATTTTCTTTCGTTCGTGTGACTCAAGATTTCAAAGCTGTAAGAATTATGGTCATTTGCGAGGACTGTTTCGTATTTCATCTCGGTGTTTGAATACAGGCCCAATTTTTCATGCGTATGGCTACATTTTCCAAAGATTCAAGCCTGTTGGTAGAAATACCTTCACTGGCGATCGTGAGTACTCTTCTACGTCGTTAATGGTAATATGAAAAACTACTGCTTTCAAAGCTCTCTAGCAGACATGTAATAGCTTTCCTTTGTTACATATGCGTTCCTATATACCTAGAACTGACTAATGAGGTGAAATTTTTACATTAAGAAAAGCGCGCATTGCTTGCAGTAGAACAGATTCGATTGCATGTGTCCCATATTTTTTGGAAGACCGTATACTTTTTACTCCATCAGCTTGCAGCGGACGGTGCCCCATGCTTTAGTTATTCTAGACAAGACCTCATTAGACCTCCCGTTGCTGCCAAAAACTCACAGAAGCTTGTGGAGCTAATAAAAAAAACGAAGCTTGTGGGGTTAATAAGCAGTGACAGCTGTCAGTAATCATCCCGGGATTACCTTCTAACTTATTTCTATTTAACTACTTGAAAAAGTTCAGCTATCGGAGCTCTTTCTTTTTCTGGAGCTTGTCTACTGACAAATAATACCAATTCATTAAAGCTATGCCATGATTTCCTAATTTGTTCTATTTTGTTCATTGAGCTACATTTTATTGTGAAATCGTCAAGAGCTCTGGAGGAGAATTCCATCCCCTCGTCGTGTCTTGTGTTCTTTTACGCGTAGAGGAGAATTTGTAATCAGTTATTAGCAAGAGCGAGGCTAAAAACCATCGACACAACAGCGCAGCTAAGACGAGCGCATCAGAGATGTTTAGCCTACAAATTAGCTCGAAGGATTCGCTCTTCATGGACTTCTTGTTGAGCAAAGTGGTGCGTTTTACAAGTTAATAAGCGTGGGCTTGAGCGTAAAATGTCCATCGCTGCGGCCTTGTTAGAGGCTCAGCCACGCAGCAGTTTGCGCATTACGCGCTCTTTTTCTGACGCTTATTCCGTACAACTGAACGCGCGCAGTACGAAGTGCTCCCTGTAAACGATCCAGGCACAGATTCTTTGTCGCTCCGAGTAACGCTCATTTGTAAGTCGCGTTCCAGTCTACAAAGACGCGTTACTTTTATGATCGCCCATAAGGCTCATTTTTGCACCAATTATTGATATAAACGATTGGTTGTAAGCGAACTCTTCCGACAAAACTATACACGAAGTTTTGCTTTAGAGATCATCCGCCGAGAGGCGAGAATGGCTTGGCAGTGTTCCCTCAGTGAGCTGGTGGGAGAGCTACAAAAGCTTGTTACCGTTAGGTTATGGCCAGTGCCTACTTTTACAGACTTGCCAACTGTGGGACTAATGCATTTCCCATCGTTCCCCTCCTCCGTCACTGAATTAATTTTCATGCCTTTCAGCTTCAGTGTTTGAGAGAGGAGTGATGGATGTCATAATGGCTAAACAAAATGGCGTCTCTGCCAGCTGCTCCATCCTTCCTCCCATGGCCCTCGCGTGCCCGTGGGTCGCCTGCCAACTCTGCAGCTCCTAGACAAATTCTGAAGCTATGATGCCCTCGCCACATGTGCTAATCTTAAGCAATTAAAGGCTCACTTTGAAAATTGTGAGATGTTTGTATTGGTTTTCGAGGCCTATTTTGGCCCCCGAAATGAACGTGAAATTGCAGTATTTTTATGATCCTTTCATGGCACTTGAGCAAATTAAATATTCAGATTAAATTTAACAGATCTCATCTAGTGATTAAATATTTATCTAGGAGCATATTGTGTTACAGAGACCGTCGGTTCGCAGCTGTTCGTGCTGCATGAGCCAGGACACCGCGCGTGCGCGCCTGTGACGCTCGGCCGTGATTGATACGCCGGCGGCCAAGGAGTGTCGCGCAAACACCCCCAGCACACACGAGCTGCGGCAGCAGCTGCTGCCTCAAAAACAACGAGCTGACAAGCGACAGGAAATGCGGAGTCTAAAATAAAATGATTTGCTGGACGCAGGACCTCCCGCTGGTCGAGAGAAGAAAGCAGCGTCGCGTAAACAAGTGAAAATACGCGCTGGCGCTGCCCGTTCATTCGTTATGCACAATCATTTGGGGCATGGAGAATTATTATGGCAGTGAATCAAGGCGCAAAACTGCATGAACTGGAATCCTCTCGAGGCCTTGCCGGCACTATGAGAGTATGAGGCAGCGCTGTCGTCTCTTTTATTGACCGTCTATAATTTCACAAGTACTGTCGTCAGCAACAGGACGCTCATGATGAAATATTGCTCTTTGTGTTCAGCCTGCCATGTTTTTCGCTTCGAGTACGGCCTAATTCTTCGAGAAATATTGCAGTTTCATTAGAAGTACTGCAAGCTTGTCTTGCTCTGTCCAACCAAAACTCCAGAACAATCCGTGAAGGGAGCATGCGCTGAGAGCACCAGACAGCAGCTGTGGTTAGTTCTTACCTCTCACGGAATGACAGCCTTAACTCAGCTGAGATTTAGCGTGATCAACAGTGCTCTCTTAAGACCAGATTATTACCTGTACCATCAAGACTCCAGCTCGGCATGGACATATTCTTGAACAAATAACGTTTAGAAGTTCCGCACAAAGAACACTAATTCCTAACTTACGAACAATACTTTACTGTTCTTTAATGAACGCCATTGTCATATTTTGTAAAACGTAATTCAGAGAACATAAATAGATAAAAGAGATAAAAATATTTTACACTCCCCAAATATTTGTCTATGTAAAAAAATATTTGGATGTGATATTTATAGGCAGGTACCTACTGTTCGTGCAACTTATGCGAGGTTAACGTGGACTTGCTACCTGTGAGCCAGATTGACCCTGCTTCCGGCCGCTATCCTGATGTTTGACCTACATCGTCCAATATTATTTTAACAAACTGAAACTTAAAGTTTTTTGACAGAAAATTCCATTTTGGTGACCCTGCTAGGTACTGATACTCTCTTGTAGTTGTCCTAGCTAGCGCCCTACTGGAGGCCATTATATTAACCTTGACGTCTTGGTCAAATAAATAAAGTTTGCGTACCATTATTTAGCAACCATGCTGCTAAGTTAACAACTATCTAAGCTCTAACTTTAGTTGAAAGAAGCTAAAATTTTAGACTTGAATTTTGAGAAAAATAGCAAATAGCGTCGCCAAGTCAACAGAAAAACTGTCGCTGCTAGTTGTCTCGCTACAACAAAACAAATCAATAGAAAATATGACCCCTGAGTTGCTGATCTCAACACGCTTTTGCACCCCCACGTTGATACAAGCAACCTACAGTAAATATAACCTAATTTAGTTCTTCTAGTACAAGGTTTGACATTTCTATGACACTGAAGTAGTTAATTTTCTTTGTATAAGCCGGTCAACCACGCGAGTGTTAATTATTAGAGCAGAATTGCCTCCACAATTTTTTTCAGTTTCAAGAGTGTATCAATTGCATGAATGAACACTTTTGTTGAAACAGTACCTGAAAAACATATTTTGGTGATCTTTTTCAGTTCTTCATGTACCTAAATTTCGTTTAATTGAACAAAAGGTTGCACTCGAAATGAGATTATTTTTCATTTTCAACTTCAATGTTGAGAAACTTTCTTCCTTTTTTGATTGAGTGTGCAACCATGTTCATAATGAGCAAATGTGTAAAAGGTGATCACATCAATTTGCAAAGATGTTTATGCAAACTTTACGGATCAGAAGCGTAACCTTGAGGCATGAACTTTTCTAGCCTAAATATTAGTGATTGTAAAAATGTTGAATGATAAGTTTCTCGCATACGAGTCGCCATTCAGTAACTCGCACGTTCAGATTTATTTTTGGTTTCTTCTCCATCTATCGTTCATTTAAACCCAAGCACGTGCATTGGCTTGTCAGACGGTGGTTATATAAATATATTTTACTTGATAAGCTCTCCCATATTTTTGATAATTATCACATGATAGGTTTGCAGTGGTTGGTATCGACGAGGGACAGGCGTGAAATGGTAGGTGTAAAATGAAGTTTGAATGTGGGAAAATTATGAAATTTGAAAAGTCACACTTTAAAAGCAAAGGCAAGGCACTATTCGCATTAGCAATGTTCTCACCTATGAATTTTTGCCAGTCTGGGAAAAACTTCTTTAGTTTTACTCACAGCAAGTGAGTTTCGTAACAAATTAAACCATTCAACGAATCACGAGGTGGGTTTCAAAAAGATACTTTTCGTCATTCTATTCTCCTGATGTTATCAAATTGTGTTTAAGTCATAGGGCCTTACATGGCTTAGAGTACACTTCTCTCTCCACCCCGTGTTCCCAGCCG
Organism: Platorchestia sp. MABIK; assembly: GCA_014220935.1. Lineage (NCBI taxonomy): Eukaryota > Metazoa > Arthropoda > Malacostraca > Amphipoda > Talitridae > Platorchestia > Platorchestia sp. MABIK. Next base: position 50,553 of record JACJUY010001434.1, on the reverse strand, counting down.
AGTAACATAGTTTGAAGCGACCAAGTGTTCCACGTACTTTAGTCTGTTTGATTCGTGATCCCCAGGATATCCTGGCACACTTCCTGTTGAGCAATTTTCTAACATCGAAACTCAATTTTTTGTCTAAATAATCAAGTATTCTTTTTTTAATTTTCGATCTTGTGGAATTTACTCCCATAATATGAGTTTCAAACACCGCTACACACTTGTAACCCACAATTGAGTTACTCATTAGATCCCGTATTACATTCAACTAGACCATTTTTCACTGTACGTCATTCGACACCTTCCGTTCCTTGATACTAAGTATATAGCACAAATGTCACAATAACAGAGTACTTTTATTTCAATGCACAATGTCAGGGCTCTTTCATTTCTCGAAATAAATGACATCCTTCCCATTAGGTGGAAGCGTACTTTCAAGTTGCTAGCGGACTTCTTATTTTCAGACTTTGTCCCACGTTCCATGGTATTATTTCTTTAACCTAAATTTCCACTTCCATTAAAAATAGTATGAAATTCATTCATTCCGCTAAATAGCATAGAAGAAAAAATGGGGAAAATAACAGACATGCAGCAAGAATAACTGTTTTCCCATGAAAACCCTTTTCATGACCTATACACACCATTTGTTCCATAAAATTCATTCTGTGGAAATCTCGCATGTATTCCGATATGAAATGTATAAGTGAAACGAAGAACCTTGGCGTTTTGCGTATGAGGCATCAGAAATTGTCTCTATGATTGATTCTTTCAGAGTTGGCCTAAGGTAACGAAGGGGTAAACATGAGAAAATGGAACACAAAAATTTTTAGACGCCCAAAACTTATACCAATTCAGCAGAGTTTCTCACTTCCACGACTTTAAATGATTCGCTACTTTACCCAAATAGATGAAGACTGGATAAGGTACTTGTTTCCTAGACAAACACACTGCTTTATTGAAATAAAATGGCAGAATAAATAAGTTACAACCATAACGTCGAACCATAAAACTTGATTCGCATTCTCTTCATCCCTAGAAAGCGGAGTAAACTTCCAGAGCAATTTTAGCTGTCCCCTGATAAAGTTTTCTTCATTTCAACGTAGAAATGATATAAAATTCGCAAACGTAAGCCTCTACATCAGTCAATGTGCAAATTCTTTATCTTTGCTACGTAAACTGGCGTCAGTTTCTGGTCTTTGCAAGCTCACATTACAGGAACCTAGCTTTTCTATTGAGGATGTATCTGATGCCTTAGCTGTCCTCATGTGACTGTTTTTACCGATCTTACCCTGGCATCCATGTGTGAGTGCCCTAGCCCAACTCATATAGAGTGCTCCAACTGTTTATATTTCTGTACAGTATGTGTCCCGACCATAATCATTTGAATATTCTAACTGTCCTAGTCCTAGCAGATCATATAACAATTCAAGCAATCCTCGGATGAGTGTATATATGCAGTCCTCGGCAACATGTCCTAGTAGTCCGCGCGGTAATTCAGAAGACTTATAAATTTCAGGCGGATGATAAAATTTCATGGGTACGAGGTATCACATGGGTATCACAGCTAATTGATTGAAATCTAAGTAATGATTGAGAAGAGTGGGACTTTAAAAGTCTTAGTACTGACACTATAACCAGCGTGCTCGGCTACTCAAGCTGCAGAGGTACATTTGGGAGAAACAACATATCGAGATCCACGGCGTAGGCAACAACATTCGGAAACTGGAGGCGAGCACATGGCTGAAGCATGGGCAGCTTGTTTTGTATCAAAATATTGATCCAATTGTGAATTTTTGGTTTTAATTATTTTAAACGCTTATTCAGAAAAATGAATTCAAGAGCGGTAAAAGCTCGTTTTTTAATTTTTCATTTATCGATTCATAGTAATGGAAACTGAAATTCGTGCGATTTCCTGGAACAGTGTTTTCAGAGACTGGTTCACAGGTGCGAGATGAAAAAATACTTATTCATTTCTCAGTCGAAGACAAATTTTGAAAATTGTGTTGAAAATTCAAAATCTTTATGCAGTTGAAATGTAATAATTTTGAACGAAATTTATTATCTCTAAACAACAGTGGCGATATACCATTAGACTTATACACAAATAAGCAAAAACAATGAAAATTTTCTGAACTAATCCTAAAAATGTGTCCCTTGAATAAATCGAATTTCGTTTTGACGACGAACATTTGAATCCAAGTAAAGCAGTTCATTGCGCAGTTCGAGTTCTTTCGATTATGCTACCCCATGTCCCACTGTGCTACCCCATATGCTACCCCATGTCCCACTGTGCTACCCCATATCCCACCATGTCCCACTGTGAGGCCTAAAAATATCGCAGTGGATCATTTAACTAATTAATGTGATTTGTTATAGGATATTTACTCGAAGCTTCGATTGAAGCTACGTATAAATACTGCTGATGAAAATAAAGGTTGATATCTTTAGTTAACTAAATTGAAGGTACTTTTCCAGAGTCACTCTCCCTAAAAAATATTTCATAGTATCTGTCAAGCAAATGATCAATTTATTCATTCAACCACGTCGTGAAACTTACCATCATCAAAAAAACTTTGAATTCGATAAGCAGTTTTTCCCTGTAGTTCAGTGAGTCTTCACTATTTCTTAGTAGTTAGTGATGCACTATTTAAAATTCATTAATGTGTCACTCTCATGACTGTATCAACGGTCACGAAGTAGCAGCTATTCTTTGCTTGTAGATGACTTAACAACAGTTTTACTGGCAAAAATATTCACTTACGTGTTGTTTAGTTCAATGATAGAAAAAATCGTACACATGATTTTCCTCACATTCCAGTTTTACTACAATGTATTGAAAATGGAATCTGAACATTATATGTTTCAGATCAACCACTCTACAATGTCCTGAACTCCATGAAACTTCTAATGCGTCATTGCAGAGATGTGCTCCGAGACAAAGGATTTTAAATTTCAATCTGTGCCTGTAATAGCATCAATGGTCAATTTAATAATGATTGCATGACTTCAATTAATTTAGTTTTATTTTCAATTCATAATTCAGGCTCTGCCTGCTCATCAAAACTAAAATTCAAAGAAGCTACACCTCATCCACTACAGCTAGATTCTCGCTTGATTTCAACCGCTCAGCATCTGTACTCTTCATAACGAACACAAGTCAAACTATCTCTTCAACTAGTTCTTCAGAATCTGTTTTCCTCCTAGGTTTAATCGATGAAGTTAACTTAAACAGAATGAAGCTCTAAACTTGAGTGCTGAGTCAACATGTGAGTTTTTGGAGAAATATCCAATAGTTCGAAGTTTTTCCCCGCTGAAAGAATAGTTGAAATCATGCTGAATTTAAACTCAAGAATGACAAGCTGCGTGTGTGAACAAACAGACTTGAATTTAGCATCATCAAGACTCAATTCAGCCTCAGCAGGTGTGGGCGAGCGGCAGGATAGGCTGTCTCGATGCAGTACACGCGAGGGAGAGGCATGCAGCCAGTCAATGGTCAGCCATTGCTGCTTGTCAGCTGCTGTCTGGACCAACATCTGCCGCATGGCATGAACACGCGCTCGTGAGTTGGAATAACAAATATGATTTGTAAACAAAGAGCATTGAGGCACAGGACTGAAGAGAAACAATGGGCTTTGTGATGTAGTGCGAAAGAAGAGAGCTTAATGGGGCCTGCCTGTCTCTGCGGGCTGGCGGCCTCACGGGTGGTCCAAAGGCAGGACGCTCCCTTTAATTACTGATAGCCACGGGCAAAATGGACGATCTTCTTATTCATCTCTTGAGTATCAGATTGGAATTCATTAGGAAGAGAGCTGCTCAATTCCAGCTAGCAAGAAACTCAGAAGACGCCATGCCCATGCTAATGTGGGGCGAATAAAGAGATAGGCCAGATTAAGAGCCTCGACTACAGACTGGATTCTCCACGTAGAACATTTACTCCAAATGCTTCTCAGTGATGTTCTAAGAGTTTAAAATCACTACCAGCACTCACAATCAAGCTTGAATTTCAAAATACTTGAATTTTATGCCGCTCGTTTTTCATTTTGAACTCTTTTTGACGGATTCCTTGCACGTAGCTCTGAAAACTGAACGCAAATAACAACACATTAAAATTTTCACATTTTACATTGTTTTTAAAATTTTGCATGATAGCTTCAATGTTCATCGGATGCAATCGAAAGCCGTATCTCGGTCGCAATGAACTTCTCGATGCGATATCGCGATCTACTATCGCTAGCTTGATTATCTTGGGACGCTAAGAAAATTACAGTGCCTGAAAAAGTGTGCCAAGCATGTTGCTTCAACCCCAGTTTCATTCAGAATCAATTTCGATGTCAATTGAAATTAAATGATGTTGAGAATCACCACCAAATTCAATGTTAAAGTTTGATTTAATACCTACTGGTGTGCTTTTTTTGTCATCAGAGCACACGACAAATTCATTGGACAAATTTGCAAGTGATATAATTACAACAATATGGCAGCCTATGCACCAATTAGTGTTTTAGTGTTTGAGTGTTCAGCTCCACTGTGCTCGCCCGCTGTTCTTGTCGCCGGGGTAGCTGCACCCATAACCAACATACTGATGATGCTGCTCTGATGCGTATCTCAGTTGATGCTAAAAAATTAATCAATTTGTCAAGATTTTTATTGAGATGCACAGAAACGCTCTTATCGTTTCTCTAAAATACCCGCATGTGTTGAGATAAAACATAATGGAAATTTTTCTAAAATGATATGGTACTCAGATTCGGAATATTACTGTCGCTTCTCTGACAGTGAGCATTCCACCTCGCAGCTCATGTAAACATTCCCACCGCACAGAAGCCCATTGAGTGACAATTACACCACTCAAGCAAACGTCTCTTTAGCGTTTCCAGCTGAAATAATATTCGTTCACGAAATGTGAGGTCAAAAAGAATGTATTAGAGAAGTAAGCCCTAGTACGAGGAGCGAAAACATTAACTGACGTCAATCCTGCAATCTTGCTTCGCAAGATGGATGAGTGAAATATCTTACGTAACTCTGACGTTTGTGTTATGCGTATATGAGGTTATAAATGAGACTCTAAAACAGTTGTCCTCGACTGACTGTATTTGGTGAATGCAGACGGAAAAAAATACCGGTAACGAAGCAATCAACAATTCACGCACCCTGGCTCACAAGAGGTGATCAAAATGCTGCTCTGCATCTACATACATCGTCGGCTGCTTAGCCACGTGGGATTAGAATGAAACGAACAACAAAAAATTGTTTCTCCTTTACTAATATGCTACAGAGAAATGCACGTATGAATATTTGAATATTTCCTCGACTAGCTAGATATATTTAAGCTAAACTTTTAAACATTTTCTAAAGCAATCTAGTTTGCTACGTTGATTTACAGCTAAAATTAGCGATGAAGAAGTGAAGGGTGAGATGAAATGCACGCCGAAACCCTCAGATTAAAATCCTAATTTTGGGCGAAGGTGGAGTCTTGGAATGAAATTGTGTTAATGACGAATCATTCCTAATTCGCTGCCTAATTCTTGCAGACTGGCTGAGCCCTGAGACTTGCTATAAGAACAATCACGAATCCTGGCTTCCTGGCCCATAGTAAATTTTTACTGGATCTGCTCTCTTGTTGATCGCTAAACCAGGCTAACCGGCTCAGCACTCACCAACGATCCACAGAATATCAATTGTTAATCACTTATTTGAATTAAATCTGAGATCAAACGGAGACACACTTGTGGAAAATGATAAGCCGATTTCGAACCAAGCAGACCTCAGTAGCCAGTCTGCATGGAACGTTCAGGGGAACCAATAATTTGAAGTGAAGTTACTTGATGAGAAAAGCTCTCATGCACCTACGACAGGGTGTTGTTCTTCGTCTATCATAACTATTTTCTCACAGCGAATAAAACAGTTGATAGGAATTGCATTCTATGAAATTTAGGCGATATCTTACACTACTCAGTACTTCATACATAAAGGTGAAAACACACACAGATACTCGCTCATATGACACAGTGTAAATCATACATTAAGCCAATTTACTTGTAAGGAGCTGAATATACACCATACTATGAACGTATGGTATGGTAAATATGTACTACGTACCATACCGTACATTACACAGCAAGCCGAGTGAGAAGCCCCTTCATTTCCTCGCTAGCCTCCGATGCGAACTGTTGGCTATTCTGCGACGCCTACTCTATCAGCTGCGCAAGGCAACCGCACCAACCTGCGCTAGTCAAAACTGCTGGTCAACTGCGCTGCTCTGCTGTTTTATTCAGTTTTGCAAGTCACCTATGCTAGTTAATGTCGCAGTTTACTTTCGTTGTTCTTTTTTTGGCCTTCCTCACCGTAGGACTCCTTGATCACTTAATATATATATATCTGTGCTAGTTACCCTCAGCTCTATCGATGACCGTGTATGTTCAGCTGTACTGGTTGACTAACTCAGTAGTACGTATTGAATTTTTTTTTTCACTAAGACGTGCCAATTGACTTTACCATCATCCGAATGGGTTGACTTGACTACTCAGCTAAGCAGGTTGGCTGAACTGCACTAGGATGTACGTTTTTTTTAATTTCCACTTCAAAAGCATTACGTCGAAGATCTAGAAGAATTTCGTCCTAAACTGAATAGAAGTTTCTACTTTCGGCCAATACTTGCAAGACATCATCAGCTCTCATGAAAGCTATTTACACACATCTGCTGTACCCATTGTACAAGCTTCAGAATTAGCATTTCTTAAAAATTAATGAAGTATACATTGTTACATTAAAATGACTTTACACGAGTTACTGTACAAATTTAATTTTCTTGAGAAAAGTCAATATAGTGGATACAACGCAAGCATGAACGTGGTAGTATGGAAGCTAACTTCCCTTTGAACATTTCAATTGGTCTTATTGAAGTATTAACTTGATAAGAAAGCATGCATCGTTTTTATTTACAAATAAGAGCAGTGAGCTGCGCTAACTACACGACTTGGCAAGTCGTCTGTACACTGTACACACTGTCGTATTTACTAGGCAGCGTTCTTGAACGCAAGAGCTGCGAACGCAGCGCTCAAACACTCGATTGGCACTTTTTTAAGAATACAAAGGACATAATATCAAATTGTAAACGTAGCGTTCGTAACATCTTGTAAAGTGTAATGCAAGTATCCGGTCCAGGAGAGCTACAGAAGAATGGTTTTTGAAGAACACAATGTGACCAATTGGGAAGAGGGCGTTCGCACTCCTCAGCGATGCGACTAATGCACGCGGCCGCACATCAACGAGGACGGATCTGCAAATTGACTGAAATAAGAAGGATAGGAGGACGCGGCGACGGCGTGGGCGGCGTGGACGGCGGCGGTGGGGGTGGTGGAGTGGTGGGGCAATGCGGTGCTGGCAGCCCCACTCGAGTGTGCCCCACTGCTTGAGGAAGAGGATGAAGACTGCACGTGAGGCTTGTCTGGGGAGGAAGTAGGCACTGATGGAGAGGACACTGAGGCGTTGAAGGAAGCGTGAGCAGCCGACATGTTGTATGTCTGAGAGGGGAGCAGGGATCCCAGCTGCCCCGTGAGCTGACCTCCCAACTGTTCGAATCCCGAAGGAGCAGCCATTCCTGGGGAGCACCAGCTTCCCATGGCCCCCTTGCTGGGGCCCCAGCTGCCATCGTGGGCACCGCTCATCGCAGCGTAGGGCATGGAGGCCATCGTGTGGGACATGAGACTCGAGTGGTCGACGCCCGTGAGGCTGGAGGCAGAGTAGTCGTAGCAGGTGGCGGCCCCGGCCTGCCACGATGCTGCTCCTGCTGAGGACACGACACACCAGCGGTCAATACACATCTGCGCTCTAGCCCCGTAATAAAGGCAAGTTTATGCGCACAGTTAGTGAAATGGTTAAGATTAGTATGGCGTCATTGCTCGAGATTGAAATGCTATAGAGCCCAATGTACAGCTGTGCAACTGCTGCAAAAAGCGTTTGTGGTCTACATGCAATTGGCGTAGTGTTGCATGGGGATCTTCCCATGCTTTTTTTTCCACCATTTTCTGCCATACCTTATACGATATTCAAACGCACTCCCTTGACCTCCACTCCAACACGAATGCAGATGCAGTGGAGACAGAGTTGTGAATTTTAGAAACATGCAAACTGAAGAAACAGAGGAATCAGCCACGTCTAAATGAACTGCTTCTAATATCAGAACAAAGCCTATCTGAATAATTACGCATTCACCACTGGAAACCTTAACATTTGGTTGCAGGCAGTGGCTGAAACTTAAGGCTGAAGACCCACCGTGGTAGGCGGCTGAGGCAGACATGGCGGACGGATCACACATCTGCGCCGAGTACTGATGGTGCGCCATGTACGGCGCGGCGGCGGCCGCCGACGCAGCAGCAGCGGCGGCGGCGGCGGAGGGAGCCATGGGAGACGTGAGGGACGCGAGCTGCTGGCTGTTGAGGTGCTTCCTGAGGCGAGCCCTTCTGTTGCTGAACCACACTTGGACTCTCGCCTCCGTCAGGCGCGCCCTGCCCAAACAAATGGCGCTCGTCGTCAGCTGACGATGTATCAGGTCCTTACACTTGCTCTTGGCAAATGTAAATTAGATTAAAACATCATTTTTTCGTAATACGAGTGTGAGGAAGCCGTGAGTGGTTAATGAGAGAACAGTTGCACGTTAACCTTGGTAGTGGCTCACGAAGCCGATGGTGCTCGCACTTTGAAGTTTTGACGAGTTAAAGATGCGCATCCGGTGCTTCTCTACTTTTATCCAACAAACGAAATGAGGGGAAAAATAGAGTTTCCGTAAGAATCAAACTCATGAGTGAGCAATTCTAATTAAAATTTTAACGGATCGAATAAAAATGTTTAAAACCGAAAGCTGATCATCATTTATGGTTTCTTCCAATAAACTTAGCGACGATAGAAGAAAATATTTCGTTAGCATCAAACACCCGGGAGTGGGATTCAAATTAGGGATTGATCACTTCGAGAAAAATATTTAATAGAATACTGAAACCAAGAGTGACTCATGGAGCGAGATTGCTTGAAATGATTATGAACAACATTTTCACTTCTGACCAACTGTGTTATTCTTGCTGATTGTATCCGTGCATGCCTTCCCGATAATTTAACTTCATGCTTTTGTGTTAAGGAGAATTGTAATTTCAGTGAGTAGAATTAAACATTATTCATATTGTATGGGAGGTAAAAATATTCTTTAAAATCTTTAACCGATCCCAACCTGTATACTGAATATGATTTTCCAGTTACGGAAAATCTGAGTTCTGTTTTCCATGCTTACCTGAACGAAGCCCTAATAAAAAAGGTACTCACTTCTGCGCGAGCTCCTCCCTGGTGTAGACGTCAGGATATTGCGTCTTCTCGAACGAGCGCTCGAGAAGCTCGAGCTGCTCAGCAGTAAAGGTAGTGCGCGACCTGCGCTGCTTGCGCTTCAGCGTGAGGCCAGGTTCGCTCTCCGTGTCGCTGTCCTCGCTGGCGTCCTCTGCTGCGGGACACAACGCCGCCCGAGTTAGAGGATGAATTTTGAAGTCAAACTAAACGGGTGCTGTGTCCCCGTATTTAGATTATATCCGTATCCTGCAGCTCAGCATTAAAGTCTTGTTTGCTGACGAGGGGATGAAAATTACAGAATCCCAGTCGATCCTTTTCGCCTAGGTGTCTATAGTTTTAGTCACCTAATTATAAAGTCTCTGCACTGGGATGTTGAAAATCATGCATGCGTTGGCGAAAAAGTTAAACTGGGATAATGTTTAAATTTTTTGTGTGGAAACAGGAATGAAAAAAATTGTAATGTAGAGAGGGAAAATTTTTTGCATAAAATTTAATTTTAGGGAGCAGATTCTGCTAACCCAGCTTAAGGCATGACGATTTTCAGAAAAAAATCCGTCAGTGCATTTCCTTCGAGCAGGTGTCATGCGAGAGCTCACTACGTCCAGTAAAGCAGAGAAATACTTTCATCGAACTGTCAAGTATCGAGGCAATCTGCAGAAGCTGTAACCAAGCATGCGCATCGCTGTTACAATCCAGTCTTGCTTAGGTGCTTGACCGCATAGAAATGTTGAATTGATATAGAATTAGTAAAAACCTCAGAATACCTTACATTGGTTAACCCAGAATCAATAAGGGCCATGAAATGGTTTCTAGCCATGAATTTTATCGAATCGTAATGCATGCCACTTTTATCATAAATATTTTAACATACTTTTTTAAATCAATAGTGAATTTATCCATTAAATTTTTTTGCTTTATTGATGCATTTGAATAAAACACTGTAATTTGGGCACTCATCATGGCATCCAGCTGCTCTGCTGAACTTTTCTCAAATACTTTTCTGAACTCTTTGCGTAATGTCGCTCAGATATTTACCTACTGTACGTTGTGTTCCCAAAGACGTAACATTGACTTAGAGATAGCCAACACCGAAACTTGGCATTCACAACTCGCACCAATCATGCGCAAATAGCAGCCAGACAAACACAAAGTAGCAGCGCAAACAAACCCAGTTGTTTAGGGGAAATGCTTATTTATCTGTTGACTTCATCTTGAAAATTCTACGGCTAAAATTACTAACAACTAAACGAGGAACTTTCATTCAAAACGTAATAGGCGGAGGATTTTTTGGCTGCCAAGTAGTTTCTGAGAGATGTAAATTTGTAGACGCCGATCAAGGTTTGATTAAGCGCTTTGCTGATTTGAATAGCGGAGCCCAGAAGCCAAGATGCGTCGAAAAGAAACACGAACCGACAACAATGGATGAAAAGTAGCCAATTGCATGTTTTAAGTCACGCATGACCACGGGCTCCTCAAAACTTCCATCGATAACAAAAGGACGTCGGCAATAAACAATCCAAACTTCATTACGACCAAATGCTCGTGATCGCTCTGCCTAAGATTGATGCGCTCAACATTCTATTCAGTCACACCGATGATCTTTGTTGTCGCGGCCGCAGCCAATTGCACGCAATGACGAGCTCCTGAGTCCGTGATCAGGGAGCCCTGGGGCAGTCTGCGCCACCAAAATATCCCCTCTCAGCACGACATTCACGCTTCACGCTGAAGACAAACACCCATCACATAACTAACACAACTTGAACATCAGTGTGAGCTCTGATGAGTTGCTCAAATTATCCGTTATTGAAGGCTTGTAATTTATCCGCGAACTGGATCGTGCAACATCATCACAACAAATTGAAACAAATAAAGAACAAGAGCAATTGAAATAACCCAGTGATCCAGTCCCGTATTATGCAACTTTCATTGAAACAGGTCACTATTTGGTATCTAGACTGAGGTAATAGAGACATAGATATTTAATGATGATTTTTGTAAAAAGACTTACTGCATACTCAGACAATACGGATACCTTCGGTGATTCAATTAGGTTTTTCCTTTTAGAGCAAATGATAATTGAAAACACGCATGACAATTCGACCTTTAATTAGCTAACTTTGAAAATGTGTTCATTGTCTACGATCGTTCGTGAATCGATAAATGCAGCCTTGTAGATGTGAAAAAGGGCAATTTGATGGTCAGATTATACTCGAATGACATCATCTTATGCAAACTTCAATTCGCACGGATAAAAATTAGTCCTAGTTATTCAACGAATACGATGCTTAATTCAAATTATCTATTAATGAAACTAGTATTCAAAATAATGAAACAAAATTCACCCTCGTAAGATGCTGTCATTTAACTTGAAGATTAAATTTAGTATTTGAATAATTTTGGCTTGAAATCTACTCTATCAGAGATAACTATTAAATTAGCGTCAAACGAGTCGAGGAGAAAGAAACAAAGTTCGCCGACAATGTGGAGCGCCACCTGTCGCTCAACGTCGCCTCAATGACATCTCCAAAGTACAGCCGCCCGTGCAGTTAATTCTTTGCAGTTTTTTTCGCTGTCCATTGTTTTGCGTGGCCGAGAAAATCAGGCAAGGAATTAGTTCCTTTCCTTCGGAATTTCAGAATAAGAAAGTGGCCGACACGACAGGATGATTCATTTTTGCAGCACAGCAGCTTCTCAACTTCATTCGTAATTTGTTCTTGCTATCTAAGAATCATGTTAAATCGCAAGATCTGCTAGTGAACAGAAAAATTTTAATCTCTCTTAATATTAAATACTGCAATTTTGGCGAAGCACGTTTCTCGCCCGGGCGAAGAATTTAATAGAACAAATAATTATCTGAATTTTCTTAGAATAAATAGCCGTCATTTCGTTTTACGAAAGGACAAAGATTTCTAACATATAGCTATCTTTGAAAAATAAAAACTGTGAAAATTTTTTTTTGCATCGGCATCTACAAATAAGTGGAAAAGAGGGTGGCCATGCGAAACACATGTTCACACGGTCGTGACTACAACGCCGTTACGAAAGCTTGTAGTCATCTTTTAGCAAGTCTTGTGAGGCGCACTATTGCCATTATATTCGGGCCACAAGATGGAGCGGCTCAAGAGACCTCCCAAGGCGTGAGGAGAGGCACCTCTTGTTGTGCGTCGGCCGAGATTACTCCTCTCACACGAGCATTACTCAACTAGAGGCGATTATTACGAGTAAAAAAGACGCTACTTTGCTCAAAAGTTTCTGTCAAATCATCCTCAGAAATGAGTGACTCCAAAAGAGGCTCGTGCGGTCGCATGCAAATGACACATTCCTCACGCTGCTGCGCCTCAGTTTCAGGTCTTTCTCTTTCTCAAAGCAGCTTCGCTACAGAAAAAGCAGATCTTCAAAAGAATAAACGCCGCCCTAAAAGAACTGCAAGACCCAGGTCTTAAAGAATTTTGTAAAATTTCAATATCATTAGAGTTTCAGCTCGGGCTAATGATTACCAAAAGAAGAACGAACATATTGCAGAAAGTTGGGAAATAATTGAGGTAGAGTTTTAGACATTAACATTTATAACTAATGACACAGAAATGATACGAACCTCGGAAATGAGCAGAGATTTGTGGGCTCGAGTAGGAAAATCCCCACTGAGCAGAAACATGTGTTTAATTTAACTGTTCAATAATTTAATAAAAATCAGTCTCCTCCTAAAATGTTGGATGTGATGCAATTCAAAACCCTTTCGTCAAATGCCTTCATCATCGTTGAAAGGAACGTGCACAGAACGTGACACAATTTCGAGAGTTTCGCAGATCCCGATTTTAGAAATTGTAATGTTCTCGCTCATTTTGATTTCCATGTAGTTCCAGTTTTGATTTATCCGGGGATGTTATGCAAATAATACCCAGAAAGAATTGAAGAAAAGTCCTTCACGGAAAGAAAAGGAGTTAATAAATAACTCAACCGTATTTGCAGACAACGTTATAAATTAACCTCTGACAATTCCTATCTCAACCGCTCATGCCGCTCTCGCCAAATCCACATCACTTAAGCATCATGGATTTGCTTCATATCAGCCGTCTGAGAAATTGATATTCTATCAGCAAATTTATTTGCAGTTGAATATAATTCATGTGTAATGGCCTGTCCAATATAGCTTGAGATTTGCCAGAACTCGTGTCCCGCTTTACCAGCAGAAACATACTCTGTTGTCAAGCAGAAATAGTCACACAACCGCAGCTTAGAAGTTGGCTCCATAGCCCCTGCGCACAAATTTACCGCAAACAACATATAAATTGATTACATTGATACGATCATTTGATTGTCACACAGATGCTGAACGTATACATGTTGGTCACATACCAACGACACTGAAGCTTGTTGCACAGTTACAACATGTAAGTTGCTCATCTGCAAAAGTTCGTCACAATGTTGCAGCTGTCACACTGTTCAGTTAAGTAACATAGAGCGATGCGTAAGTTTCTCATAAAGCTGCGAAGCAAAGTGAGCTATGTACGTATTACTGTCACGCTAAAATATGCCACACAGCCCCTATGGAGAAGTTAATTTCTTTTAGCTTGGGCTTATGTAATAAAAGCGTTAGACCTTTGCCACGGCAGATTTCCGGTACAAACAAAAATCAGCAGGAGTAAACGTTTTTGATTCCGATCATTTGAAATAACCAAGGTCTAACTAAGGGCTCAGCTCAATGCTCATTGGGCCATCAGACTTTTGGGTAAAACCCACTGCTATAATTCACTGCAGTAATTCACACGATCTAAAACTCTTGGGAGATTTAGTTAGCGAATTGCATCTTGTTAACAGATACTCCATTAATCGCAACCTATCGTCAATAAGTATTTTGTCAACCCAGAGGTGATATCAATTATGTAGTACCACAACTTGTTTAACTAGGAAACGTGTAAATGTTTTATCCACTTGAAGAATAATCTATTTAAATAATGATTCTGAAATCAAATAATCCAGTTTAGTCTCCAAGTAAAGAGAAATTTTGCAAATGAGTGTTCTAGTACTTCAGCTAACGAATGATCAAGTTAACGAAAGACGCAAGTAAAGGGAAGTCCAACTATGCAAATGGTACTCTAACGTACGAGTATAGTTGAGTTAACGGGTAATTCAGTTCACGAGTCATCTAGTTTACGAGTGAAGTCGCAAACGAGAAGTTCAGCTAAAAAAAATCAATTAACGATTGATCCTTTTAGCAAGTGATTTAGGTCACGAGTAGTTTAGTTAACAAGAGGCCCAGCTAGCGAGAGATCTAGGTAACGAGTAGTTTAGCGAAAGATCCATTACAGTTAAGCTTCATATGCTTCAGTATCTGTATCTTCAGTATCTTCAATAACTGGAGTATCTGTTAACGAGAGATTCGAGTAACAAGTGGTTGATTTAACGAAAAATCCAGTAAACGAGTAGTTGAGTTACTGTTAGAAACTGATAGAAACTGTTAACGAGTAGTTCAGTCAACGAGTAGTTCAGCCAATGAATAGTTCAGTAAATGAGTAGGTCAAGTGCCGAGTAGTTGAGTTAACAAGAGGTCCCGTTAACGAGTGGCGGAGCTAAGAAACAGCAGGTGGGCCACACGACGGTCTCCTGACGCAGCGCTGGCCTCACGCCTCACGACTGCGAGCCGTGAGGCGTGAGGGCGGCGGGACTCGCCTGTGCGTGTTCTCTTAGATTCGAGCTTAATGAAAACCTTCATTTATGGATTCTCGCTCGTGTCAAAACGTTGTCTGTAGAAGATTTCAAGGTAAAAGTGTGTTCCTTATACTAAGTCACAAAAGGATTAAATATTTCCTGAACCTTTTAATTTTGCTCTGGAATGAACTCTCATTATATTATTTTTTAGATTATTTCATCAATAATGTGTTCACAGAGAAATAATTGATCAAAATTACGATAAATTTCTAAGTTCTGCATTACTTTGCTATTATTTAAAGCGACTTCGCCCGATTCCTAGTTCTTTGACAACGAGTACATTTCATGCTAGAATCATCAGTGAAACAAATTAAGTCACATCAAACGGTTTCATCATTGAGATAGATGCCTTCGAGTGTGTGGATACTTATGCATGTAAGTACTGAGAAGTAAATCAAGCTTTTTACGTAATGTAGTTCATCGTGCAATCATGCATGATGTTCAGAACAAATTAAATTCTGTGTTATTGTCAATACACTTATATTTTAGAGAAGTGCTGAGTCGTTTTCAAACTTGGTACAAATCGTTCAAATGGCGTTGGTGCTATTCCAGCTTATTTAGCTATAAAAGAATAGCTTATGGCTAAATGAAACTGTTCTGACCTTATGCATAATTTTATGTTTATCTCTTAAGTTTACTGCATAAAATTTAAGAAGACGGAAAATGCCCCTGCATGTGTCCAGGTATAGATCTTATCGTGTAGTAATTAATTAGTTCTGTTTTTAATAATGAGATGCATTTACAAAAGATGTAGATTCTAAATAGAAAATGACATGAAACTTTGGAATATGAGGTGAAGGATAATTTTGCTCTTAATCATTCGGTATTTTTATTTGCTATAATAGCATGGTTAAATTCACAATCGCACTTTATATGTTCTTTGTTCTTAATTTCAAACTTTTATATTATTATTGATGTGATAAAGTTTTGAGCCATTTATTATCATGAAGCAAATTTTTGTCATTCTTCCATGCTGCATTAAGAGTAGGAACCTGAATTTCGCTTCCCTTAACTCGCAGTTAGAGATGACATGTTAACTTTCTGCTTTGCTTCCAAACACTTGCCTTCTAACGCAAAAAAAACACTTCTTGATGGTATTTTTAAGAGAATTTCCATTACCAAGGGATTTTTCCTTAAATTCTTATAAGCCATTGAGCTAGTTCATGCATTTGTAAGGAGAAATATATTTGTTTTTGCTTCAAGTGTTCACAATGAAAAACACTCATATATTGCTAATTTTTTCATCTCTCTCCCAATACACCGGGAAACATATTCTTCTAGCATTCAAAGGACGGCTCAAACCAGACGGCATTGAACTGTAATTGCCCCAATAAATGGAGCATTGCATGATGACATTTGTAATGCTAGGCAGGCGTACCACTAAGCCACACGGCGCCGTGTTGATCTGTGCTAGCTGAATGTCAGATCCTTGTCAGACTATCCCAATACAAGCGGAATGTTCTTTCCTTTTATGCAAGCAAACGTAAATCACAACCAGTCATTTTAATTGAAAAAGTACTATATTATAACAGTACCTAATCAAGTTTTCTAGTATTAAATACACAAGAAGCTGCATGAATTGACCACTTGCAATTTTAAGGCTCAGTGAGCGTTGGAGATAAGTGCTTCGCGGTTTTGCAACTATAATTGCCTTGATTCGATTGACTTTCAAGAAGAAAGACGCACTAAGGGAGTAAGAGTTCCAGATGTTCGCTACTATCTTTATAACAATCAGTGCATCACTCCAGCTACACTAATCATCATGCATTACAACAAGTGCAATTTTTGCGACTGTTGCTATAACTCACATCAGTAACACTCACCTGTATCACAGTTACCGACTGCCACATCTCACACCACTCGTACCACTCAAACTTCACACCACTCACCCAATATGCCATCGATGCTGTGGTCTTTCCTGGGATCATCCTCCCGCCGACCACCACGGATGATGCGGCTGATGGAACTGATGGATGGAGCCTCCGTTTTGTCGACTACTCCATCCTGCGCAAGATACGATTCCGTATTTGATATTGTAGAGAAACATTTAGTCATTGAAGAAATATGAAGGAAAATATGAAACTAGCACAATTACTTTCAAGAGTGGAGTTATGGATGGCGAACAAATGGTGACCAAAAGCAAGATTGGTCTCATCGTCAAGTAAAAAGGACGGTATGAAATGATAAGTAATATTGTTGGGTGCTGCGGTATTGGCAACATTGCAAGCGGTGTCCCTTCATCAAGCTGAGCGGCTCTCAATAAAGTTGTGTATCTGAGGCTGTAGCTGGAATATGTAGTAGGGAATAAAGTGTGTAGTTCAATGGTTTCAACCTGAGTAGATCATTACTACTTTCTAAATGCCCGTAGTAATAAAATTGAAAATGATTCTTGGAAACCTTACACAGTATGCTGTGTCCACGGCTATTATAATAATAACATCAGGCTAGATCCCAACCGATATTGCCTCTGAAGACTTATTAAAAATCACTTTTAATCAGCCATATAGAAAAGCATGTCTATGGAGAAAGCTGTGATGATAAATTTATGTGTAAGTTCTTTTACCGTAAATCTGAGAGAGTTGCTCTCTTCTTGTAGATGCAGATGCAGGAAACAAAAATTGTCTCAGCGCCATAACTTATTTCCACAATAATATTGTCCAGTTTGAGGGGCTTAAAATAGAAATCGTTGAATGATTTCTTGTGGCCTGTATGACACAGCGATGGTAAATTAACATGAAACCCATTACACTCGGCGAGGTAAATCTCATTCGTCTGCTCGAGTCTACGTCAACAGCTCGTCCCGAGGTAGGGATTTGTGAGAGCTTATTCACAATAATGATGGTGAAGATGTCCTTCACTACAAACACAAAAATGCAAGGGTGTGTGGCATTTACCGTAATTCAGATAGACACTCGATTTGTAAATCTGAATTATAATATTAAGGGGCAATTCCACTTGCTAGCCCTCCGAAACGGAGGAATAGCTGCTCCCTCTTTCCAAAACGCACTTCTAGTAACAGTTACCGTAGTACATGATGAATGCATGACAAAACTCACTCGTTTAGAGCTCATGTGCATGAAATGAAACTTTAAGCTGTTTCTCGTCATATTGAGTGATGGTTTCAACTGTTTCGTAGATTGAGTGGATATCCAATATTTAACAGGAAAAATTAGGATTTACCAATACCTTACTGATGCATATTTAATTTTTATTATTCTTCCTCTCTTATTGAAAGATCGATTTATAACACCTCGATAGAGAAACACGTGAAATTACAATTCTTAAACATTAATCAACCGTAAGGTAAAGCATATGATAGGGAAGTATGTTAATTTGACGCTACTCAAAATAATGTCCTTAGAATTCTTTAATTTCTAGTAAACTTGAATACCTCTATTGATACTTTCCCTCTCATCGTTCACTTTGCTTTGTATTCCACCCTTCTTGAGATTCAGCTTTCCAGCATACCCAACGCAGCAATAGACTCCATTCTTACTACCCCTTGTCTGGAATTCATTCCTTCCACATTCCCCCTTAGTTCATCCGTTCATTTGAATCCATCCCTCCGCCGAGCCGATGGCAGAGTGAGCAAGGCAGCAGCGGCAGACCACACGCAGCCTCCTCGCCTCATCCTGCGATTGGTCACACTCTGCGGTGCTCGCTGCCTCGACCGCTCCAGCGACCTCTCTCGCTCACACCGACTCCGCTTCCTAGCATCACTCTACATTCTTTCTCCAAATTTGTTGCTGTCCACGCAATTTCTTTTTGAATTTCTCAAGCTTTTTTCGATGTTTCATTTAAATTCTTCGTATTGTAGTAATGGTTGTAGTATGTGTTAAAGATATATTTGTACTTGGTGTACTCTTGATCTAGATTAAGTCGTACGAGTAATCAGAACTTAAGCTGTCTTGAAGTACTTTCGGTATGAGCGAGGCAGATACGTTAATTATTAGGTGCGCTACACCGATCACTCTCACTTATAAATCAACGTCCACAAAAAATTCTTGTGTGACGAACACAATCATACGGGATACCGTTTAAGTACACTTGATATTTTTACAGAGTGAGTAGACGAGAACATTTCAGAGAACGAGAGGCTTTTGCTGCGTCATAACGGCGCGCTCTCACAACGGCGCACTGTACGAAGGACAGTAATGCTATTACTCTTACTTGATGTGTGATGTGGGCATCCATCAGAATTAAGGAGCTCATGATGCATGAAATGATAAGAACTTTGTGAAAACCGGTTAATTTCTATCTTTTCTTATTTTTCTATCTATTCTACGGGTAAAAATAACGTGAGTTTAATCTTACGTTTCTGCCTTCGTGATCTAAAGCAGCTAGTGCTGGAATGAGGTTACTACTGGCCTGTCTCAACCGCCTGGGTCTTATGCAGTGTTGGCACCAGATTTGCGTTGTAGGCAGCTGCAGTGGGTGCCCTACAAATCAATTTTATCCACATCATGCAGCAATACGTGATCGTCCTACGTAAGTATAACCTCGATCGATAAACGATTTGTTGTGAGTAGCTTTCGTTCTACATGTATTGGCATGAGTTCAATGTAATGTATCTTCTTCAATTTGTTTATTACGCAAAATTATAGCCTCTTTAGTTCAGTGTAGTCTCTCGCATGCTGCTTCCAAATGTAAAACCAAGAAAAACATCCCGGCTGCCAGCGCGCCTGGGAGAAGCGGCCGTGCAGCCCAGCTCAGTGACCGCTGCTGGAAGGAGGCTCAATGAAGGCTCCAGGGCCTCAAACAACTCTCACCTTGCACGAAGCTATTGACTAAAATTACGGCGCTGATCACGATAAATTCAATTCATTATGAAAAATTATCGAAAATGAAAACGTTAATCATTATTGACTTTAACACACGAGCTTTTAAGGGAGTGATGGGTGATAGCTGGAAAAATGGAGTGAATTGTTAGTACTTAGCAAAATTCTGACTTTCAGTACTTCATCTCTTCCTGAAGTTTTGCTAATCGATCAAGCCGATCACTACGTGTGACATGCAATCCTTGAAACTGAGAAATGTGGCATTATCAGCTCGCCCCTGCCATAAATGTGCGTGCTTTACCATAAGTTGTTTCGCAAGTTAGTAGAATTTAATGTAATGGAAGATAGCCACAGCAACAATTCTACTGGCCCATTGTCGGACTACAACTGGAGTCTCATGTCGTCAAACAATAATCACATCTAGGCACTAGAGCACGAGTAGAGGAAAAAGAATTAACAACCACACAAACAGTCATCAAATTTTACCGCATAGGCATACTTGTTTTTGGTTTGAAAAATTGGCCATTTCGCTTATTTTAGTTCCCAAGATTTGACAGTTTTTTCGCATAGTCATTAATGTTAGAACTTTTTCATAGGTATGTTGACGCTACTAGTACAGCGAAAACAGTCCTCTATGTTGCACAAGCGCACAAAATAAGAACTAGTAAAATTGCATTCATCTAAATCAATGTCCACAAAAAATTTCTCGCTCAACGAACACAATCATACAGGATACCGTATAAGTACACTTGAAAATTTTGCAGAGTGAGTAAACGAGAACATTTCAGAGAACGAGAGGCTTTTGGTGCGTCAAGGGGCTAGTACAGAATTGTCCTCCCAAGATTACACGTTACGGCAAACCTAAGTACAACTTGTGTTGAAGATCACAGCATCGCACGATTGAGGAGAGCTCACGGAAATTGCTTCCCTCACCGCAAGATCGTCTAATGCTGCAACACTCAGAGCTAACGCAGTGCTGACGCTACCAGCATTTAACGTGAGTGAAATTTAATAATATGCTAACGTTGCTAGCATGGCTGAATTGTTGTGAGAGCTCAAATAAATTGTCGTACTGACGCTGTCAGCACCGCTGAATTATCGTGAGCTCAGAGATAATGCTGTACTGACGCCGCCAGCACCGCTGAATAATCGTGAGCTCAGAGATAATGCTGTACTGACGCCGCCAGCACAGCTGAATTATCGTGAGCTCAGAGATAATGCTGTGCTGACGCCGCCAGCATCGCTGAATTATCGTGAGCTCTGAGATAATGCTGGGCTGACGCTGTTAATTGCAGCCCGAGCCCGTGAAGTCCAGGCAGAGGCTAAGTGCAAGCGATGGGTCCCGCACACAAGTCAGCATGGCTGCTCCAGTAAAGGGTGAGCCCGGCAAAAAATGCCAGTACTCCTTTAGTGAGCGCCTTCCTTTAAATGACTCAAGCTTTGTGTAATATACGCCTGCCTTCTATGGAAGTGTCACCCCGCTTGTGAAGCTCAAAGAAGCCGCCCTACAAACTCTGTAACACAGCCGGGTCCGCCATTAAAGCTTCCAGCCCCTCAAACTCTTCTTTGTTGCCTTCCATAAACATTTCGATCGGAGTGAGAAATTCCTACCACTCGATTTCAGAACCCAATCAATTGAAGCCTTCCTCTAACCTATCACCATGCCGGAGCATTCATAAAAATAGACACTCAGCGATGTAAATAACGTACACCTCTGTAAATAATAACGCCGAGCGAGAAAAACAGTTTTCAGTCAGCAGTTCATTCATAATAAAATTAGTTATCTAGCCTACGTAAAAACTTAAATCGCGAACTCGCATTCGTTGTATCAGCTGTGCTTATTTTGGAAATCGAAACAGCCGACAAGCAACTGGACAGACACCAAATAAATTGAAAATAATTGTGGACATTCTTGACAGAGAATAAAAATGAAAGTTTTCAGCTGTAATGATGAGAATAAATGACACTTCAAGTTACCCGTTGAAAACATGAAGAAAGTGAAAGTTTCCAATAATAAGTAGATAGGATCATTACGAAGCAGCTAGATGTGATTGTCCAAAGTTTCTCATAAGTGTGCCCGAAGCACAGGGAGCTGAGCGACTGTGTGAAATTTTGTATTTTGCGATGTGAATAATTTGAAAAAACAACTGTTAAAGCCCGATGTATAAGGTACACTAAAATTTCTAGTGACATGTTGTTCCCAGTGATCAGTTTAGAACAAACGGCACATTCTTCATCATCAGTTCAAATTTAGCATCCATCTACAGCAGCGACTGATGAAATGTGCACGAATTATCTCCCAACATGGAGGGAATTATGTATGTCAATATCACCGAGTCCATTCATTAGACTGAAGCCCCGAAGTGCAATTAGACTGAAAGTGCAAACAAACCCCGGCCTGTATCGCAATTAACATCGAGTAAGTGGAAGCACGCTTTCAACGCTCAAAAAATAGTGCTGCCAACCAGTAATAAATTATTAACGAACAGATTCAAAAATTGTCAGACGAAATTTATGCATCTGCAGTACATGTCCTCATTGCCTGCACTGGCATCTAAATATTAGCATGCTACATCTCAAAATGCGAAAAATTTAATGAATGGAACGCATAAGAAGGGCACTGAAAACGAATGTGCTTAAACTCCAAGGCACGGTACAATAGCCGCTCGCAAAATTATGGAGTAAAATGAAATCAAATTTTCTTTCCCAACTTCACCCTACCCTCGATACCCTACCCTACCTACCCCTACCTCACCCTACCTTCTCCCACCCTCCTTCGAAATGAATTAACTGTCAACTGTGCCTCCAGGGCTGTTTGTTCGGGACCAAGATTCAAGATCGCACTTGTTAACCTAAGCACATAAGTCTTCGGAGATGCTCATGTCCAGAATTTGATGGTTTGTAGCCATTTGAAGTTTGCCATTGAAAACATAAAGAACCTTTCTTCTTGTTGAGATGGCCATTATGCCATACACACTAAAAATTGAACATGTTGGGTTAAATGAAACAAAGCAAGCTTTCCGAAAAACAAGTGAAAGATATAAGCCTTAAAACACCATTCCTACCGTCAAACACGCGGAAGAGATTCATTCTTGTTGTAGGGTTAATTTAGCGCAGCTGGTGTCGGTAATTTTTAAACAACTAATGGAATCGTTAAAAAAAACTTCAATTGAAAATTCCCAGAATTTTTTTGCAGGAAAATGCTAATAAACACAAGTGAAAGGTTGTGGCCAATTGGATTCAAAGGCCAAGATTATTGTGCTGGACTGGTTATCTTAGTCACCGAATCTCAATTCGATTGAGAATATTTGGTGCGTTCTGAAAATTAGGATTCACCAAAGAAAGTCAAAGACCTTCGTGGAATTAGACGCTGTTGGCCTTGTGAAATGGTGCAAAATTATTCCTGAATATTTCTTCAAATTGGTTAAGAATTATAAGAAAAGATTGAAAATGGTAATCGATCCGAAAGGCCGCACCATTGCGTGTTGATTGGAAGTTCTGTATTGATCGGTTACTTTTGATTTCGTTGTTTGGAAATTTTGCAAAAACTTCTGTTTTACTTTTCATGTGTCCAAAATTTATGTCCAAACACAAATGATAACATTACATATCTTGCCCTCTAACCCTCATTATCCTATCATCTACGGTTTGTAAATGATGAACAAAAAAAATTTTTCGAAGTGTTCATACAATTTCTGCGAACACTGTATATGAGAGAAACACACCTATCACAGACTTAAATTAAGTGCAATTCCCCTGCCTTACTTAATTGTACATCACATGCATTGTATTATAGGCTTTCGACATTTCGGATATAATGGTGCAAAGAGATACAACACTCAAACTTTACGAAGCTGATTTTGGTACACTTTATTCTGAAACTTATGCGTCGCGTGCGAGTATTCGATCGTTAACTTTATAGACAAGCTCTTTCTTCTGATTCCCTGATGATTCTTCTTGCCTCTAAAAGGATGTTCTTAGAAAAAAGTTTAGAAATTTAATCAATCATTAAAGGTTTGAATATTTTATAAAACAAATTGAGGGTCAAATAATAAGGCACGTGCAAGAATCTTTGTTAAAAACTTCTCTATGCATAATTTTCATTGCAGGAAATTTTTTTGAGAATCTACTTTTGTAAATTTGAATTGCTTGTATCGAATAGAACATGGTAAAAAAATCTTTCATTCATTCTTCATATTTTAATCCCACGAAATGGTGTAATTTCCTTTAAATTTCAATTCAAAGTATTTTACATCGATTTCTGACCGTAAGAATAGCGTGCATGATAGTTCTTACCATTGTCCTGGATGTCTGATACAAGATCTGCTCTAAATTTTTTTATCGTTTAACGTAAATCATTCTGTCTAGTCATGATCAATCTTTCGAGTATCTTATGATATAAAATGCTTTTGACGTCGTACGAATTTTCAGTTTAGTCCTTCGCAACACGCATCAACATGCGACTCAATCTCAGATGGGCGAATTGAAATTGCGAAGCATCGGTAAATGGAAATGTTGGTAAAAATTTTATGATGTGTTTTCTTTTTATTACTTCTAATAAACATTTGGGAAAGTATTCGTTAACATAATAACATACTCATAATTACCATTTTTTCAAATTTTATTGTGTAGGTCACGAATTGATGCGCGATAAAATTAAGATTGCATTACAGGCTTGACACTCAAGAAGTGCTAGAAATCCTCAAACTAACCCTAAGTCAATTCACCATAGATGTAAAATTTGAAATTTTGACGCTTCACACTATTTTTACTTTTACATGCACCTAGAAAAAGAGAAACCAGAATAATAAACTGAAATAAAATTGTTCCGAAACAAAACATACTTGAAACTGGGATTGACAGATGTTGAAATGCAACTCGTTTTCTGACTGGCACGTCTTTTCTAATGTACCAAGACTTGGCGTAAAGAACACTTCTTGAAATGAAGCACTTGCACAGAAAATATGGCACCAGGCACAAAATTTATGTGTCTGCCATAGAGCTGGAATTGAAGGTAGGCGTGTCGAGGTGACGCTCCCGCCGTGATCGGGGCCGCTCGACACGTTTGTATACGCCGCTCCTTCAGCCGGCGAAGCAAAAAACGTCCAACTGTGTTCGTCGTGCAAAAACAGAAGAAACTAACATCTGTTCGTGCTCTACTTTGCTTACATTTAAAATTCACCTCCGCAGTGTTCCAGCTGCTACACACTTAGATGTATTCCAAAAATGTCCATTTATGATATCAAAATCATTTGTGTGTGTTACTGTAAAAGAAAAGAATTACGTATCATGCTCACGTGAATGTGCGATCGTCTCATGAATACGTCTAAACAGTCATAGTAAATTCGATGCTATTGTTCTGGTTCGTCTGCGTGACTAGTCCAATATCATGCTGAATTCATATTTTTACATAATAGATCAATCTTTGTTACCGTTACACAAATATATGATGCACTCTTCAAGATCAGCTTATCACAAGGAATTACTTTATCTCACGAGCTTTCACTTGAGCCGTATAAAAGATATAAAAGGCCCAGTCGCAACAGATTTCCAAGATGGCTGCCGTTCAAACAAGCCAGAGACCATCCGCTGAGGTTGAAGCTGCTCAGGGACTGGATCTTTTTCTTACATCGAGATCGATATTACAGCAGGGCTCGAAGTCGGGACGGCTCAATGTCATCAAAGTGCGAGTGTGTCACGTGTCTCTCTCCCTCTGTGTAGGGGCAGCAGAGCAGTTTTGCTTCCCTCGATCCTCGCCCCAACAACTGCAGACAAGAGACCCTCGCTGGGGCGCTGCTTGAGTCAATATTCTCTCAAACAAAAGCTCCAAGCATCGACTGCGACGGGAGACCTTCACCATTTTCTTCTCTCGCAATAACATGGGCTGCCAACATTCCTCTTGCCTCCCCTCATCATCCATTTTTCAAAAATGAGGGGAAAACAAACATGTATTATTGAGTACATCTAAGGTACGGTAACCAATTCAAAATCGGAAAAATTCTACGAAAACACTGTAAAAAAACTTCGATGAATATTTTTTCATTTAAGGGTAAATCATTTTTGATCGATCGGTTTAGAAAACTTCATTCCATGTTTCGTTGTTGGGTAAAGAGTGAGTCAGTTTTACCCACTCTGATGATACCTTTAATGTAAATTTCGTTTCTTGAAACAAGAGGCTAAGGGTAAGGAGAGCTAACATATTATTACCCAGAACTTTTCTCCACACATAGTTTCTTTCGCTGATGAGACTGCCTAATCCTGCAGCTTTACTAAACTACTCCTGGTTTACGTCTGTCACTTCAACGAGGGGCGGCTAACTTAAGATGCGCGTGCACGAGACTGGACGATGTTTCTGTAAAAATATCGACCACTGATCTTAACAATCTCACGGAGGAGCAGTTAAACTCAGACGGGATTCTTATCTGTCTGATACATGCAGAATAAAATGATCGTAAACTCGATATAAGCAAAAATAATGATTAATAGGCCTTTTACTACTGTAGATCCAAAGTAACAAAACTGCTGCATGCGCCAGTCCTCTATGTAATGAGAAAATAAAAAAACTAAACTGATTGAAACATTTTCAACATATCATGGATTGCTGAAACATTTGAATGCTTTAAAGAACAATTTCGATATCTATGAATGTTTGGCAAATAGAAAACGTTGTGAACCCAGTAGAAACACTGAATAATTTGAGCAATCAAAACTAGTTCTGAAACTTGAATCACACTGAAAAATTATTAGATTTTGATATTTATCCTTTGACTTACAAACTGCGAATCGTTTTTTAATTTTTTTTTAAGAAATTGAGAAATTCGTGATAAAAATTGCGCTGTGTGCGCTGTGTGAATTTCATTTTTTCTTCAAAATTCAAATTGAATTTTAAATTCTACAAAATATTGCAACTTACATTAGTATTGTTAGAAGAACTCCAACCCTTCGTTTGCTAACCGTAAGGTACGTTGCTGATAAAATTTCTTTCGCCATTGGAAAGTATATGAGCCAAATACCTGAAAAGCAAATGTTATCCACGTTGAAGGAGCAAAATCTTCAGGTAACATCCACGTATTTACGTCGAAACGAAAATTCCTTTTGAAGGCACGACCAACAAGACGAGCTATACTAATAGAGAGGTGGACGGAAGCATTTTCGCCTCATTAAGTTTCACTGCATCAAGTTCACGTCAAAACAAGACATTGACCGCCTTGCTCGTGGGCTTGTTTCGAAGGCAGCAGCTCGTTACAAGTGTCAAGCCATCATTAAGGCCCCAATACATCAAGATCCGCAGATTTTTAGGGCAGCTTGCCTCATGAAGTCGTGGGCTGGAAGCCAACTTTTGTTGGCACCTCCTTGGTTGAAAGAAAATGATTTATTGGAGACAGGATATGTCTCATTTTCCGTCTTATTTAACCTAGATTGAATTACTTCTTCATCAAATGATCTCAATGGGTGTGAACTTTTTGATACGTTAACTAGATAATCGAGAAAAAAATTGAAAGTAAACGCTGATTTCAACCAAATGCTTGCTACCTCTTCTTTAAGAAGGCGTGTCAGAGCTTTTGTCCACTGATGAGCAAAGCACTTGCGTCCGCCAACAAAGCTCATAACGATAGGTCGCTGTCGAAGCCCGCGCCTCCATAGATCGAAGAGACACTGCACTTTTTGTGTAGCAACTTTTTGCTGATTTTTGAGTGATGAGCTACGCTTAGGTCACACATACTCCCAAGCTTAGCACTTGGGATGACCACTGAAGTAGGTGGAACATGAAGATTAATGGATACAGACAGACTTGACGTTTTAGAGACACAGTTGTTTTCACACGTGTATTGTTCACACTATACCCACTAAACTTACTATGGGACACCTTCAACAAGTTAAGAGAGAAAGCCACATTCAATTGCTATCAGTACATAAAGAAATTGTCTGTAGACCGGATTTGATCTACTTAATTCCATATACGATAGATCCTCAAAATACCAACTATAGCTACAGGCGCCACATATGAGTAAGGTTCCGGCACATTGGATGGTTGAGCTTAATGGCGGGAGACCTCACGCTGTAGCTGCAGCGATACAATACCGAGCTCTATCGAACGTCACAATAACGTGTACAATGTTCGTTGTGTGTTGATTCTAAACTTACTTAATATGGGGCCGAAATTCACGGACAAGAAAAGTTGCTTGCTCAACACTTTCGCACCATAAACGCTGCCTAGTACTTCCCATTTTTTCAAAGAGGTTAAAAAAATGTTATATTGATTGAATGCATTTTTGTTTTTAGCGTCAACAACTGAAACTTGATTGTTTATTCATGAAATTCATTGATTTCACAGAGAAGAATGTGAAATCCAATGATTTTTCACTTTGTCGATGAAGTTTCCACTAATATTTTCGATGAAGTTTCCACTAATATTTTCGATGAAGTTGCTATCTTGCTGTGGATGCTGCTCAGACCTTTCTGCTCATGGTCCTGTTCATGAATATTCAACATTTATTCATTATTCATTCTATTGTCTTCAATTTAGTTATAAATAGTAGGTGAACTCATCCAGCCACGTACTCATACTTCACTGCTTTCCATTTTTTTTAAATTGACACGTTATCTTCAATTCTTAAATCCCTCTCCATCAAGATTTTAACCCACAGTTATAAATACAGTTGTCAAGAGGTGTACCGATGGTCGGTCGAGTCATTAAACAAAGACCTCAGCTTAAAGACAACCTCAAATTAGGAATTCCTGTTGATTGCCATGCCAGCCAGTGACCGCTGTATTGACCCTGCGAATGCTCAGTAAAAAAAGACTGCAGACCACAAAAGAGTTCTGTACTCAAACTACAGAGAATGCCCCCATCACGCATGCATAGAACGTATTGAAATGTCCCGTCATGTGACTTACCTTTACGAGCTTGTCACGGATCTCCCAAGAAAATGCTCCCGGATTTTCTTTTTTGTAATCATCAATTTTCTTTTCGATATCGGGCGCGGAAATTTTGGGTTTCGAGCCCCCGATGACACCCGGTCTGATGGAGCCCGTCTCTTGGTACCTGTTGAGTATCTTGGATACGCAGCCGTGGGACACCCGCAGCTGGCGGGATATGACACACGGCCTCACCCCGGCCGCCGCCATCTCCACGATCTTGAGGCGGATGTGATTGGGGAGTGGACGGCCATTGATGAATACTCCACCGAGCTGGTTTACGCGGCCTTGCCCTGGTGAGAGAAATGTACTCGATGAGCGTTGAGATTAATATTATGCGATAATAGCTAACAGACACTTTGATTTTTAGCGTATTTGTGCCTAATGTAGAATAATTTTTAACCTTGAACGTTATTTAAATTCCTTTGAAAACTCTAAAGGAACTCTAATATGCAGCCGCAAGCATTGAATATCAATGTGGTGATGTAAAAGTCTACTGCGATTAAAAAAGGCTCCTATTAGTGGTGGCCCATACAAAGATATAATCAGAGCTCTTTTAAAACAATTGACGTTATCCCCTCTGGAAAACGGAACATGTCCCTCGTTAAACGTATATGAATGTCTCATCAAACAGTATATGTATCAAATATGTTGCTTGCCAGTCATCGAAATATTTCAACAGAATCAGGAACCATAATTCATGTACAAATATTGTACTTCCTTCGTCACCTTCTTCTTTTCGATTATTGCAACATTTGGGTTTTGCTTGCTTTTCTGGTGTCACCATACATCCACAGCTCTGTGATACTGAAAGCAGATTTCATTAAAAGAGAAACAGCCTCTTTTTGGAAACATTTAAGCAGCCTGGGTTCATGAATGTATGTATGTTTCAAAAGTAACTATTATATTACAGTTTAAAAGAATCGTCATATTGACAGCCGACAAGAGTGGTCCACATCTAAACTTCGGACTCAAATTTGTGCGCATATTATCCTCTCCTACTTAGCTACATCGCGTGAAAATTCTGTCAATTTCAAATGTTAAATCAAGAGACATAGATCGAAAATTTTAAATTTTGAACTTGGACAGGGCCAAAAAATGAAGATCTTTTTTGAGACCAATACAGAAAACTCACGAAAGCATCTAAGGCTTTCATGTTTGTATTATTAGTTTTCATCCATTTTTTCAGCCGATTAGGAGAAGGCCCTAAACGTTCTCATATACAATGTTAGAAATTCTTTACATCGTTTTTTTCGAGAACTTACTTCCCGGCTAAATTAAAAAAGCTTTGATCATCAAATACAAAAACTACCGTCTCGTAGAACGATAATGACGTTGAAGTATGTTTTGGGGGAGAATAAGAGACGCTGTTCTTCTGCCCATCGATGAATATGCACCATCGAAACGATCTGATTTGGTCGTCAACAGCCGAACTGTATAAAAGAATCTGAAAAATGTTTTTTATAACATAACGCTTTTCTCGCTTTGGTGATAATCGGGCCATGCATGTCTTAATTCCAGCTCTAACACTATTTATACCATTACTTCATGTAATAGAAAATGCTTTAAGATTTCGATTTCGATTTGTCATCAAACAGTTGCCTTAAATAATTTTAAAATTAAATGGAAAATGGACTCATCTTGTTAACAGAGCCCCTTCGTACAGATCAAGTAATATTATCCATGTAAGAGTTTTTAAAACATGTTTAATTTTTGTAATATTAATATAAATTAATTTCATAGAGTTATTCAATTACATGATTTCACTAATAACAACAATGAGTACTGGGTTCAACATGGTCGCATGGTTGTCCAATCATGGTACTTTGAACTCCTGTGCAGTACGTTTCAATACCCACGCAAAATTTATCGTCGAATAAGAGACCGTTCAAGTTTATGGTCTACAGATGTAGACTGGGATATCAACAAAACAACAGAGAAGTTTACGCTATTTCAGTGATGAAATTGACCCGAGTAGCTCAGAGATCGCTAAATTTTGGTCTCCCGCAGATGTCATGCGAAACATGACAACAATTTTATTTAAGGAAAAGTAGAATATATATTCAAGGGCTATTCAACGGAATGGAAATTGTTTTTATTATTATATGTATTGTAAAGTCTTTCAAGTTGAAGTTTTACTAAATTTTTAGGTTGGTTCTCAAATCCAAGTGCGTATGCAAGACAGTAACGGTAGAACTTGACAATTTTCTAACAGTAATTTTGCATGAAAAATATGCAGCTGCATTTTAAACATTTCATAACATAACATTTGACGAGAACATATATATATACTTCATGATGACATGCACGAGAGAAATGTTGGTTTAAATTGGGGCTACTAATCCACATGAGGTTGACATGAAATTGGTCTGTTAGAATGGCGTCGAAATTAAATTGTCCGACTATACCATGACATTAATTGACATGAAATTAGTCAGTGAAAATTCGACGTCAACTGACCCTCAGTAAGTGACCGAGACGTCAAGAAAGTCATTTTTAACAAAAGTTAAAACGTAAAAAATGATTTCGATATAATTTATTGTAAAAACTTCTGTAAAAATGAATTCACTCAATTGCATATTAAAGAAAGTTTTATACCATTTTAAAATTCTATAGTTATACCCTTGTGAAAATATTACCTTACATAAGTGAAAAAGTTAATATGAATAAGATGTCAGGCGGAGAATTACCGTAATAAAATATACAATATTCATAAGGTATCTGATGAGCGCCACCACCGATGAGCTGCAGATGTACTCATCAGTCGGGGGTAAAGGAAGCATTTCGCAGTTTAAAGTGTAAAAGAACGTTCAAATGCTGCGACTAGGTTACATCATTCAGCGCTGAGACTGGTCAAGTTAAAGCTAAGAAGAAATTGAACTAATTCGAGTGTTGAGCTAGCTGTAAAAAAAACGTGGTGCTTGGGTTCGCTATATTTTGAGTAGCTTAAGTGATGACTACGCAAAAATGATATGAATATAATTTACAGTATGTTACAGTATATTTCAGTATGTTCTGTAATCTAAAAAATTTATCATTATCTCTCATTCAAAACATCAGTTACACGCATGACGCAGGACATTTGTGAGCTCAACACACCTAGTGCATTGGTTTAGTGAGAGATATATAACTGCCGCACGTCCCGGTCACCGGCTGTTGTTACACGTGGGTTATCCTCGCGATTTTTTCCCGCTTCGACATATAAAAACATTGTAAAAGAACCTCATATAAACAAATCATCACAGAAAACGAACCTAAAACATTTATCAACTAAGCTATGACATTTAATCTTGCATTTTAAAATCTGGACATCTACTAAAATCCTCTCAAAAATTTACAGAGTATGTGCTCCTGAAAATATTACAGATGCTCTTTAGTTCCAAGTCTCATGATTTTCTTTTAATTCTTGTATTGTAAAATGATGTAATTATTCCTGAGTATTAACTTCTGCTTTTTTTTTGAAGATGTGTTGTGAATTTGTAAATGAGTCATGAGCTGGAAACGTCCAAGATAAATATTTCAGGGACGTCTTCTCAATTACCTTTACCATTAACTTGCTACTCGCAAGTGATGTTCCAAAGTATTTCTGTGAACAAACTATCCACCAAATGTAAATAATAACAGTAGTGCACGCAGGATGGCAAATACATGGTTTGTATCTGAAGGTTCTATAGCACACAGATATCCATAAGCTAGACTGCTTTTATTACGCGTTACGACATTGCGTTACGCTGGCAAAGAAACAACACGTTCAGGGGTCTTGCCTAGAAACTATCAATTATCAAAAACAATAAGGAAAATTCCCTAATAGGGATGATCGATGTCTATCTTCATAGTTATGGATAACTACACTAGCGCCAAGTTCGGTCATTTGAGTCTTCCAGCTTGATTCGAGAAGTCAGGAGACGCGTTAAAATCAAGCAGTTACAGAATAAGAGACACGTTCAATTCGAATATAATAAATATGAAAACAAAGAGGAATCATCACATTTTAAGGCATTCTAGTGAGACCTAAAAACTTCGACCTCAATCGATCCCATTTTGTTGTTAATATACGCGATTCTGTGTTACAGTTCAGACCTCCTAACATGTGAACTTTCTGTCCATACTCCTGCTTCTTCTAAAGTCTCCCCT
>JACJUY010001434.1:1900-17639 GCA_014220935.1 Platorchestia sp. MABIK | reverse complement strand
AAAAACACCCCTTTCAAATAATGTCCATTATTTTACCTATAAATTATGCATGGTATGTGGAGTGAATGATTGATTCGTCGATTAACGAGGCGAACAACTTCTATATAGCAAACTCGAGGGATGCGAGTGACTCTAATAGTAAGTTTTTGAACATTTGTATGGTCATGTGCATGAATATCAATAGAAGTAAACAGTTATGCAACAAATATGACGGTGTCTATTAATCTAAAAAGAAATTACATTTTAAATTACTGCCAAATTAAATATTTTTCCCTCGCCATTCCAGCAACATCGTCCCAACATTAATAGGTTGCTTCTGAATTTTTTACCTGAATTTACGGTAATTTTACTCTAACGCTCAAATACTTGTCGCAAACATCAAATTAGAAGTTTGGAGGGCATAGTTCCGGGCAATGTCGTTTACCTGCACAACGTAAATGACTCTATATAGTACCTTTCTATTTTTCATTGTTTGTTGATGGTCTCAGTTAATGCAAAATATTCGAGGGTAAACGTAATGTTTTGCCCTAATACTCAAGTAAAACGAAGAATACACTACGTATAGTTATAACGAATCTGTTAATGTCAAACAGTGGAAATTAAAAGCAAAATTCAGATTTCATAATTTATGAATTGCAACGAATGTCGTCAGTAAAATTTCTAGTTTAGTTACCAGAAACTTGGAGCCACAGCGACCGTGACACATTACTTTCCCCTGCGCGAGTCTTAGCTTTGCATTAACTCTAAGTTCGGATCGATGCGTAAAAACTGGAATTGATGATCAAATCAAACGAAAAATACTTTATTGATATCGCCAAATAACTTTTCATGCAAAAAATACCTTAGAAATAATTTTACGCAGAACAAACATTCATATTTTAATTTACATCTGTTAAATGATGTTTTTCGATATATACGTAATATGCGTATAGGTATTAGAGTGTTCATGCGACAAGGGGAATAACGATATTGGATAATCTCGCAACGTTCGATCGCTCACTAATTATGTTTGTATGCATCGTAAAGCAGAACATAAATTAAACATCGTAATAAAAGTAGGAACCAGAACAGTGTGATAATAAAGGTAAGGAAAACAACATAATCTTAGTAGTAAGAAGAACGGCATAATTTAATTAAAGCGAAGACTCCACCTACTAAAATGAGGTACAAACAGCAATTGGAATTGAATGCAACGTTATCATAAACAGATTGGCGAAATTTGGAAATTAACATTAAAATACCGTCAGCTGTCATAGTGAAAATTCAAAACTCTGTGTTGTTGCACGATTGAAAAATTTGTGCTTCTCATTCTATCACATTATAATTTACTTGTCAACAGTGAAATGATTCCATGTTAGGAATTATCTCAATTCCTTCTATATTTTTACATTTAGCTGTAAAAAGTTTGAATTAATTTTAATGCTTCTTTTAAACTTCTGGTCTAGGTGACCTCGGATGCTTTCCCGTTATATATTCCTCAGCTTATTTCTTTATTAATGCACAGGAATGCCATCCCGCATTCGTACGAGTATGTTTTGCGTGAACAGTTAGCGTTCAGTGTTTTTTACCCTTCTCATCTCCTCATTTCATATCATTTGAAAACCCTACATAGTGCATGTCACTGCCACGTTGGCCTCACCATCCATTCATGAATTCATGCCTGCATGTACAACGGCAGTCCAGTATGATTGCACGGTGTTTTGCTGAATATCTATTGATTTTGGATCAATATATAATCTTTAAGTCATTTTAAAATTTAGCGAAGGAGCATACGATTAAGATTACTGTCATTAAGCTCTCAGATTGTTGCACGTGTTGAATCTATAATTGCATGTAAAGCTCTGGTGATTGAAATCTTGTGGCCCAGTGGCAACAAATTAGAGTTATGAGATAACCCTCTGTAGAACAAAGATTACAAAATTTTGCTGCAGAAGTCAGCGCAATGCAACGCGCTCGACGCAGTCTGAGGTGTAAAGTATTAGTTGTTTTGCTCATCCGTAAAGTTTACAAATTTTGCCCGATGTTAAGCCTCTATATAAACAATATAGTGATTTAGTGCAGTTAACCCTATATCCCTACTTGTGTGTCTAAATTTTATTCAAATATGTCTTGTCCGTGAAGTAGCTATTTGCATTCTTAACTTTAGAATATCGAATCAAAGCTTTTTAATTTTTGATGATGTTACACACCTACTATGACCAACAGTATTTGTATGAATATTCAGTGCACGAGATACTAAGTTGTTCAAAAGTATTTTATCCTCTATAGTGTTGAAATTTATTTTGAGTTTCATGAAACTATATACTTGCAAAAGCTTAAGGTGACGTTAAACCATGCACACGGACAAGTAATATGTATTTGTGTGTCTCCTGTCGGCAGGGAGAATATGAGACGAGTTGCAACAATGCAGCGATAAACGCATGACAAGCCTTCGATATTTTACTATTTTTATAAAAAACACATTTATGCTGCAATTTACTTTTATCTATACCTGCCTAAACTAGGCATGTGAGCATGGAAATATTAACATATATGTGGAACACTGCGAGCTAAATACTTCACCTAATCATGGCATTATTGCTGGTTGATGTATTACTTTTTTTTTTTTTTACATTTCAAATCAGTATTTTAAGCCAGACAATTGGCAAAAGACTCCACGTTTCCATTATGAGTGTAAACTAACGACTGATGAAAAAAGTTATTGTTCGCAGATAATGAAAAAACTAACCACCAACTAATTGAAAGGCTAGCAACAAGTTAACCGTTTCTTAAATTAAATTGAAATATAAGTTATGAATTAGGTCTAAAATGAGAAGTTAAGTTAGGTGGTCTTTTAATTGTGACATAGGGAAGTGTGCATTCTCATCATCATAACTCTTTTAACACGTTTCCTACGATAGGACCCCAGGTGGTCACTGAGGGGGTTTTCATAATGCCTCAGATCGACCTGCAGTCAATAACTCAATGTGAATAAATACTTAAAGAAAACTAAATAAAAGCTCTATTCAGTTAATGTGTACGATTTTCAAAATTGCCTACCACAATTGACTTTAAATTTGAATAGAATAATGAACGCCAGTTTAACATATCTCAGGAAAGGTGTTAAAGAACAAGAACGATTGCACATCATCGCACCGTGGATTGACTTCTTCTCCATCCGAGGGCACGTTATGCAGTTCAACGGCCGAGGGGAAGAGATGCATTTAAAGAAATATTTAAACAAGAGAGCTTTATAAAGAACAA
This sequence comes from Platorchestia sp. MABIK, assembly GCA_014220935.1. Lineage (NCBI taxonomy): Eukaryota > Metazoa > Arthropoda > Malacostraca > Amphipoda > Talitridae > Platorchestia > Platorchestia sp. MABIK. Next base: position 14,396 of record JACJUY010001434.1, on the reverse strand, counting down.
ATGATAAATTACATGAAAACAAATACAAGAGTTCTGTTAAAAGGAATTAATAACTGGAATTTGACTTACATATTAAAACTTTAATAGATTAGATACAAAGTGCACAATACTGGGAATATATAGTTGTTTTCATTGCGTTACCTTGAAAGGGGTACCCGGTGAAGATTGGTCTAATGGTCATTTTAGGTACGCGCTTGTTGCAGGTCTGTGAAGCAGAAATATATCGCAAATCACTTCACTCCTCACAAATCTTCACTGTCAGTCCTTCTACACGATCACTCTGGTTCGCTTAGTTCCAATGACGAGTCTAATTACACACCGAGATCGCAAAATTAAGTGGTGAAACAAGCGCTAGTTGATGCAATGGCGTAGTTGAACACGTACACAGACCCCCTCTTGATGAGAGACAAGGTATGACTACTCACACAGTCCTCGTGGCTCACTGTGCACTTCCCGGCGCCGTCGGCCTCTCTTTGATCGTACGCTCCGCCTCTCTTCCTACGAGCCCTCTCATTGGCTGAGCCGTGCCAGATGCCCCTCTCAGCTGCGGCTCCTATTGGGTGATCCTTGCAGGTACCCCGGGCCCACTGGGAGGGGCGGGGCCTCAAGTGACCCCAGCATGTGAAGTCTCTCTCCCTTCCTTTTTCTGCGGGTGAAGGTGGGCCGCGCGAGGAGGCTTCGCCAAGAATTTGGCCTACAGGGCACAATTATTCCAGAGTCCTGGAATTTTGAACTGCTGTACATGCATGTGTTCATGCCGGGATTATGGAGCACAGAATCGAAATTCTTTTTCATTGTGGCCACCCAAATTCATTTTACGCAATCAGAGGCAACGAAAAAAGATTTTGAACAAAAAGTGTTGCAAATGTGTACCATTTAGAAAGAGTCTCTTGGAATTCGCAGTTTACTGAAATGATGTGAAAAAATTATTGAAACTACACTACCTAAATATGTTATTCATTATTAAACTCAAAAATTATTTTCTAAATTGAAAATATGTTTTTCGCCATGTATTTTTGAAACATATCTCACTGCGAACTTAATTGAACTCGGGCATCTATTTCGTCCTGTTTGTCAATACGTCCGTTTGAAATTAAACATACAAGTGATGATAGTTGAATGCAAGTATAAAATTGTAATTGTGCATTGAAACTCTACAACATGCAAATGCAAAGAATTTGCAATCTATTAAACCTGCACTACGATTGACCAATGCACTCTGCAAGACTGTAATGAGTGAAATGCCATCACAAGGTGCAGAAGACGAAAATTTGAGCTCAGCGGCTTCAATAAAACACAAGTTGTTGGAAAAACTGATTCTCTGAATTAAAAAATTGTGCACTTTTATGTTCAATTGATTTTTCTTTGCGTTTGTCCTATTACACACACGCTGACCAAACACACAGTCCTACAAGATATGGTTTTTAAACATATATCGGCTGCAAACACGTCCTGATATATACAATATTTATCCAGATCGTTCACCAATTAATTTAAGTGCATTATTCTGGCCCATGCAAGAGAATCTCACACCGTTCATTCGCATCTGGAAGCATCCGTATTATCTCGTATAGTCAATATATCATCTAGAGGGATTCTCATCGTATAGACAGGGGTTCCAACCTGGCCGGGATGATCGCACCCCCTGAGGGTGCGATAAAAGTCCCGGTAAATAATAGGACATTGGCTATACGTAGAAATTTTTTATTCCACGGAATACGAGGTGCGAATTAAATTTCTTTATAGGGGTGCACGGTGGAAAAATGATTGGGAACCCTTCCCATGGTTTTATATGTAACATCCAGCATCCAATCAGTCCAGTTCATGAACTATCAGTATCATGACGTTATAAATGCCACCATTTCAAATTTTTGGAAGTCTTTCGCAGCTCGCTATAAGAACCAAAATTAGGAAGCAATATACCGCTGATCCACGACAGCATAAAAATTTGGTCAATCTGTATTCAATATGCTTTGTTTAATAATAGCATGCTTAAATAGCTATATACTTTAAATGCAATTACGATCTCGGTTATTTTGACTTGCGTACAAGATCGACATGTGCAGATGCGTGTAGGCATTACGGATTCACATAGTAGTTTTATTAAAAGGTAAAGAAATCCAAATTAAGGTATTTAAAGCAATGCACATAAACTCTCATTCCAGCCCATGCACTAATTTGGAATCTGCCGCTCGAGTTCAAAGGCGCAGCGTGCGAAGCACTGCAGAACAGGAAACAAAAGATATAGAATTACTCAATAGATAAAATTACACTTGTGCTTTTGAACTGTTCCGTCTAAAGAATATCTGTAAGTCAAACCAGTCTGACTAATAGACGTAGCTTCAAAGACGACAGAGGAATAATTTTTCTTCCACAAAATGCAAAAACTAGCGTATATTCAAGATGATATGTTATAATTTACTCTTCTTCTTCTATTTAATTTGTGAAATAAACCCCTCTGACAAATCTGCTGTTTACAGCACAACTGCAAAAGGACCAAATCAACATAAGGTGGCATGCACTGAGACACAATTCTATTCTCTACATCTCATTTTAATTGCTACTTAAAACTCATTTTTGTAGTTTGTTTTAAATTCCCAAGTAATTCTATTGTATATTGTTTTTCATTCGAAGAGTAATCCTTCAATTATCCTTAACACAATTTTATTATTATCACGTTTGATTTATTTCTCTTCTGACATGAGCTCCTCATTCTTTTGTTAGACTTGAGAAAAGAAAAAGAAAGCCTTTTTATATATAAAGCGGGTAGCCGATTTTCTTGGACTTCGGCAACCTCCTGAATTGCGCCGGTCAAAGATTAAAATCACGCCAACATCCGCGTGACCTAAAAAAGGTCGTCTAACAAAACTGGAAGAGAATATACGTATATATACATATATGTATGTATATATATGTTACGTAAGTGATATATGTAGTTACCAACTTATTTAGAATTTTATGAGTTCAGATATTTAACCAAAAACATACCGAAGGACATTTCAAACCCTAACGTTACACACCTATATGAAGCGGGCTGGCTTAGCCTCGAACCACTACGAGGATAAAGTTCATTAAGCAGCACAGCTGAGGTGACAGGATTATAGCACACGGGTGCGGTGGACAATTAGAAGGCTGAGGTAAAAACGTGCAGTCTCGGGCAGACTTCAAAGTTATTCTAAAAGAAAAAACTGAAATATTAGTTCACCGAACTAAGTATCAATTACCATTTATTAGGCATACATATGATTCATTTCATATTGTTCAAGATATATCACATTAATTAATTAAGTTACAAGTCGCACAAACCTTGTAACTTTAATGGGCACATTTCAAGAGGCACATATATTATAGTCATAAGAGGAAAATTATAAAATGTCTAAGTATGAGACGACCTAGTACGTTTAATATTTTGAAGATTAATGTAATAAGAAGATAACTCCTCATTATGAGGTTGAGTAGAATTTTAATTAGGCACTCAAGGCCAATTTTAAAGATTTAAGAACTCCAAAATAGGAGTTGAAGGTAATTCCCATAACAGGGCACAATGCGCACTATAGGCCTTCTGAGTAGGTGTTATAAAGAAGCGCAGACATTCATCGAGGATGTTAATGAAAGTTAACGAAAATCTAAAGAGTAATCACTTAAAATAAAATAAAGAATTACGAAAATTCGTCATATAGTTCAAACGGTCTGCCAAGCACAGCCCTCTACCGCTATGCACTCGATCCAAGCACGTTTATTTCCAAAACGACTTTTCCTTTTTCTTCCCGTGCCAATTTAAGAAGCACTTAATTTCTTACGCTTAATTTAAGCACACTGCAGTGGTCATCTTTGCTAACGAACATGCATGGTGACCACAAACTAAGCGTAATCACTAAAATTCTCTTCATAGCGGCATGGAATAATTCTGTGCAGCATCGCACCCCACGTCAAGATAAGAAAAAAAAATTTCTCAAACAGTAAACGTCGATGAGAGACTCACTATTTCCCACGATTGCCAGTTTATCGTTCTCTGGTCAAAATCCCGAAGGTGAACGTTTTTTAAATAAAATTTGACTATGACGAAATTCAGTATCCGGCAACCGTATACTTTTGCCCGCCAGGTAATGAGTGGTGGTCAAATACCATTTGGATAAAAAACAAACTTGTGAATCTTGTCCTCAAAAAATAACGATCTGGCAGCCCTGGTTCAGAGGCACTTAAAATTTAGTTGTTTTGAGCCCTCCAAGTCAAAAAATATCATGATAAATTTTGCTGATTCAGCCTATAGCTGAAGCCAATAAAAGTATCCCACGAATTTCAATCCAACGGTGTAGCGATGACACGCTATGAAAATTTCAATTTGCTTGATGATGAAGTGTGACTAGATAGTACGACTATGTATCCTAACGATGTGTAAGAATCCAAATTGTATGATAGCATTAAATAATCAAATCGATAGATTAAATGTAGATCTAAACATAAATGTACATTATGTATTGATTCCATAATGAAATTTACTATACATTGTTCATTAAATAATGCATTTACTTGTCTCTAGATTTTACGCCTTCTCTGAAATAATAAATCAGAAATTGTCCATCGTGAAATTCAATCAGTAAGTATATTCATTTATTCGATCCCAGGAAAACTTGCATAATGAAATGCTGTATAATAATCACGGACGTAGAAAATCTTAAATTCTTATTTTTATACCCTAAATGAAAACTATACATTATTCCTCGTTACCTCACACTGTGAAGATTCATAAAAGATTTACAGAATATATACTCAGCTGATGATGGCGAACCGATAGTCACCACTTCATAGCTTAATTCAAACCTGCTCATTCAGCCTCGCACTCCATCAGACAGAAGTAAAGCAAAATTCAACAACAAATGTATGACTAACTATTAGGTATCCAAAACTCAAACAATTATTTCCTCTACTTGGTCATAGTAATACACCAGTTGTTCTTATCTATTCTAACAGCATATGCGGTAAAATCTAACAGCTTATGTGCCAGAAATAGAAGGCCCGACTCGTCCGGCAAAAATCGTTATGAACCATGATCGGGACGCTCGATCGAGCAATACAGGCTTCTGCCTCTTGCAGAATCTGAGCAGTCGAGCAGCAACGCGCGCAGACCATGGAAATCAACACTTAAGTGATGCAATGCGAATGCTTTATCTATAATGCATTTTCTCCTAAGAAATATAAATAATGGTCATTTTTACAGCTAAGATTTAATTTCAGTAAAAAAATTTTTTAAATCTTTGAAAAAATAGTACGTGCATCAGTTCCCAGAGCACATCTCTATCGCAGTTGTGCAATGCAGTGTTGAAGTGCATTGCAACTTGGTCCTTTCGAAGCACACTTGGCATTATGATGCAGATGGTACTTCAAAGGGACAACTTTACTTACAAAACTTTTACTTTTAAAAACAAATAACTGGAATGAAATCTTTTATTTCTATTGGAAATAACTATGCAATCCTGTATACATCTGTACATTGCTTCAAATGCGTAAAATTGTAAAAAAGTCATTCAAAAGTCTACGGGCTTTGGTAGCCATATATCACTATGTCGCCATTCTCGCCAATATATTATTGTCAGAAAATAAAGCGAGGAATAAGGCTTTGCAACTTAGCATTTCATATTAAAAGCTTTACTGTTAAAGTTGAACGTTTCGACTCAATGAGTCATTCTCAACAAAATGTTCTGGAAAAAATAAAATACATACAAATTGAAAATTTCGAAAAAAACGTTACAGAAAGGAAGAACTAGATCAAACTAAATCAAATTCCCAAACTATTTGCAAAGGAAAAGTGGATTGGGAGTCATTTAAAAAAGGCTTTCGTTGTAAAATATAGAGAGATTCAATAATGCGCAGATCAATGGGGTTTGAAGCAGCGGCTAAAATGTTAAAATCCTGTAATTTTATCGGAAGATAACATCTTTCAGCATGAATTCGTGAGAAGGATCATGCAGCAAGAGGATTTGAGTGAGAAGGAGCAGCAAGAGAACGGTTAGTGCGATAACTTCTGAGGGCATGCTCTGCAACGCGAATATGCAAGGCTCTAGTGGTAGAACCCACATACTCCGACGCACACTGTTCGCAACTGTGTTGATAAATTACAGAAGAGAGCATACCTTTAGGAAGTTGATCATTGTAGTTGAAGGTTCATATATCTTTCAACCTAAAATTACAGGAAGCATCAAAGGACTAAACGTTCTTTGTCATTCATCTTTTAATTTTACGCCAAACTTTCATCATGTAACTAAGTGTTTGAGAGATATTCGAAGCTGAGTTAATTGAGCACGGCAAGAGCGAATTTGTGTCTTGTAAACTTGTATTTGTCTATTCATCGAAAAAGAACGAATTTATTTACTCTATGTATTAGAGTATCTCTGAAACATTAAACTGTTTTTAAGAATCAGGGCTTGTTTATTCAAACAGGTTAACATATTTTTCATGGGAAATCATCGTTAAAGAAAAACTTATATGGTGATGAAAGCATAAACAAAATTAAATCTTGTTTCTGGCAGTGACCTCTCTCTCACTGAGAAATGTTAGCAGTAGAGTCTACTCTCAAGTGAAATAGTAAGACGAATTCCCAGAAGAATTTCAATTACATTGCTGCGTTGAAATAAGTGTTGTTACAGTCGAGTGGCGCGGAGAACTGCTGACCTGCTGCATGGAGGCGAGTGCTCTCTTAGCGTCACATGCAAAGACTGAAGACACATGCCTCTGTGAGGCAGTGCTAGCAATCGTAATACAAGTCTTCGTCAGAACTGATGATGCTCGAGTGGTTCATTGCACACTTATAGCATTCATTAGGTATCACCATGGAGTTTATGAAATTTCACTCGTTAATAAAGCTGTCGAGAATGTGATGCTTTCATTATAAATCAACGATTTCAATTTAAATCATTTAACTCCCCCCCATGGTCTCTCTTAGATGATCTTCAACATAATGATAGCATGGTCTTCACGATAGTAACTTAATTCTCATTCTTTCGAAATAACCCACCATTCTAGTTCTGCTATTTTTGGGCATCAAGCAGGAATTAGCGATTCTGCACCTAAAATATTCATAATAAGTGAATTCAGTTTCTGTGAGTGATCCAAATATACATAGAATATGTCATGAACTGAATTTAGAAACTGAGTGAATTACAAAAGTTTCTTTCCAGATGCTTAACTTCCTTAACAATGAAGCTCGTTACTACACATAGCACCACCTCCCTGTATTTACTTTCTGAAGTGTGTGAACATCACTTCCTTACTTTTTTGTGTGTCTGAGAATGGCATTTTCATTCTGATGTTCGATTTGTAGACTAATGAAAATTATTTTTCATTGTCTTTGATTTTGGCGTTTCGTACTAAGTGCTTTCATCAATAATTAATGCTGAATACTGTTAAACGTTCGTGCTGCTAACAGAGTTAACCAAAAATTTGTTCACCATAGCAGCTTACTACATATCATCTTTAATAAATGCCTTCCACTCCAAGTTAGTCTTTTCAATTCTTTCGAAAGAATTGAAAGCTCTTACCTCTGTGTTCTTTTCTATTCCAGAGTTGGAAGTCTATCACCTTACTTCCACATGCATCCCTACACTATTTTTACTCGATTAAATGCTCCTGTATCTTAATGTCAATGTACAATAGCGGTATCAGAAAAGTATTGGTATGCTAAATTCGTGAACTGGAGGAATATAAATTTTGAAGTACTCTACAATATATTTGCATCATATTTGTCGATTACATGAATTTTCGTTAAGTTTTTCGGGTTAATGGAAGTATCTAAAGGCTTAGTGTTATTTTTTTCACCCAGCCACACTCGTGTGAAATGTGAACGTTGAATCGTGCTTAACTCTTCGTCACTCCTGTCATCATCATTGTATTGTAGTATTTCTAATGAGCGTGGTAACGTACGTTTGTACTGCACAGACGTGAATAATCATGCTTACCTTTATTTCAGTGCTATGAATTTTGGTTAACCTTAGTTTTACTAGTTCCGTTAACTTTCAAACTTGAGTGTTTTCCCGTTACGTAGGTGCAACAGTTGATCGAGCAATTGGACTCCTGTTGCATAAGATTATGCGCTATCACAAAATATCAGATCACTGACTTTCATTGACCTGATGGAGGCTCTGTTTTCCAACAGCTGCGGGAAATTTGCAAACGTGAGCTATTGTGTACGCTTCTGACGCAGGTTAAAAAGGAAATAGGAATTAGGAAGCCTGCTATTTTTAACATTTCTCAAATGGCATTTTTGCCACAAGAGTACTAATTTCTGACCGACAGCCAAAGCAGATGCTCATTATGAAGAACGTATTTACCTTTTATCTATATGGAGAGATAGTAATTAAAGGTAGAGATTTGCTTAGCCGTTGCAAGCGGTTATCTCAAAGACAAAATTTGCATACGAGTGTTCCGAGTTGATCTAAGCAGTGACCGCATCCTAACCAAATGTGAATAGCTAAAAGTTTGAGTCCGTGGAAAATGCCAATCGATGTCTAGGTGTTGCTGCCCTGCTCACAGGAACTTGCATTGCGTGTTAAATTCAACTGTTTTGGCAAGCATTTAAAAATACTTGTATTGATTGGAAAATAGGTAATCATAATAATTTAATTGAAAATCTATAACTGCATGACGACTGCTAACTACTGATCAGATTTTGTCGTGCTGTTGCAATTAGCGACGCGGCGACAAATACACACACGTAGGTTGACAGGTCGAGCGGCCCCTGCATTTTTAAAGGCTTCTGAGACTTCAGATGTCAATAAGCGGTTCTATATAGCGTCTAGATCTTGATATGAATTAGAAAGCGTGTACCGAAAATAACGGCGGAGCTGCACACAACTAAAGCCAGCTCTCAGGGACGCCACCAAGAGCATGATGAAAGGAACTGGCATTGTGTGAAGGTGCGAGTACATGAGAGAATAACCTGGAACGGCCGTCCGTACTTCATATCATTTGCTGGTGTTTTCAAGAGGTAACATGGTGAATACAGTGTCAAACTGATACGAAGCACTGCTCTTGCTAAAAGTAAGCGTTATCTTATAACTTGTGTGAACTACATTTTCATTTTGTGGTCAGTGATTTAATGAATATGGAACATTCTACAAGAAATTATACTTTCGTATTTTTTACATGGCTTTTTAATCCTGGTAGCATTTAGTCTAACTTTCATTTGTGCAACTGCAAAACATAAAAATGAAATATTATTGAAAGGACACACTATTTTACAGGCTTCTAATGTCACAATAAAATATAAACAAAAAAATATGTATATAAAACTTTTTACTTAAATTTTCCCATCTGACTAGCATTTGCTGCTTGTGGGAACTTTTTGGAACTTCTAAAAAATTAATTAGAAGTGAGCTGCACACTTAATCTCTTGACCTTATACTAAATTTTAGATATGTAGGTCATGTTTCGTTTCTCTTACTAATAATTCTACGTTCGTTTCAAGGACTTTTATTTACTCGAAATCCTAATGCAAGTGAGCGAAATTCCTTAAATTATATTCAGAAGAAAATCTTAGCTCATTGACCTCCCGGTCGAGAAATAATTTTTCTCAAAAATACATGGTTATCAATATTGCTCACTGACGCAATAATTAGCACCATAGCTCAAACATTTACTTTTTTGGAACAAATTCGCAGGCAAACACAACTAAGCCCCTTAATTCAAACTTCTCTAGAGTGTATTGAAAAATTCCCACGCGTACAGAATTCCATACGTGGAATTGGTAAAATTAAAAACCATCGAGCATACTTCATTTCTTTGGTAAATGTGAGAAAGTATTCAGAACTGCTGAACGGATACTGACTTGGCTTAAAAATAACGAATTTTTGCTCATCACGCGGTAACCAGTTCGTAAACGATATTTGCTTCTCTGAATGAATTTTAATCCATGATTGTTACTCAACACGAAATCACGATAGAAAATTAGCAAACAAAGAGCAGCTGAGTGGAGGACCACATAGTATTGACAAGAATTCATAGAATGTTGAGTTGTCACTAAGATGATTATCTTACAGTGATGAAGTCCCTCACTCACCGAGTGTGTGGCGGTGGTGGCGGCCCGATGCCCGTGTGCCCGCAGCTCGTGGGTGGCCGCGCAGTGTCATAACCAAGCACGAGAGACGCGCTCTAGAAAGTCAGACGCCAGCGTTGACGTGCGTGACTTTGCTGATTGAGGGGCCCTCACAAAACCTAATGGAATTATAGGGCAGGCGCAATAAAAACCTCGCTACTCGCCCCATTGTTCTCTCAGATTTCTCAATTCTTTTGCTATCCAGCGGGGAAATTCTTTGAAATTGTTTGCGATCAGTTCGTGAGTGCATGGAGCAACTCTGCGCTTAGCTCATAGATCACCAGAAGACGGCTGTGCTGCGCAGCCAAACATCGCTCGAGAATTAATCTGCAGAGTATGGGATATCAATCATGAAGTTTGCCAGGTACGTGTTGTGGTACGTGCTGACAACCGCGTATGTAGAGCTCTTAGCAATGTAACCGGGGTAGGACGGAGAAGAATGTCGTCTACATTCGGTTTCAGAATTAAGTTATCTTCCAAATTCAAAGGACAGGTTCGGTATCTCCAAAATTAGGTTGACAAGAAACCAGTCCTTGCTTCTCAAGTGTCTCAAAACCGATAAAATTCATCATGTCCATCAACAAAAATTCCACACGCTTGAAGGCTCCAGTTATCTCCAAAAATGTAAGCCTGATGTTAAGCGATAACAAGAGCAAATTTTGCTAACGTTGACGGATTCGAATTGAGATTAAACCCTTCTATGTCAAGATGAAGCTTCACGATAAAAGCAGAAGGTTATGAAGGCGCATTTAGGTCTGGTGATGTCAAATATAACCTGCTAGTTATTGTGAGGGAGAGAACTGAACAGCCCATCACTCCTTGAATAAAACGCAAGCAGCATTCTGGGTGTAAATCATCAACCCACTGTAATACATGGGATAAAAATAAGTTTACTCTTTGTACCTACTCGATGGTACTCGGGAAGCTGCACGATCAGGTTGCAGCTGTGAGCTGATCAGCTTCTACGTACATACGTCGAGTGGCTATATTTCTACGCAGTACTGCTAAGAGCACTGGAAGCCTCTTTCTCTGAAAAAATTTGCTAACCTACCATAAATCTTCTTTTACGACACGATACTGATTATCCAAAATAATACATAAATCATTAAACTCTTCTTTAATTGTGTCGATTAAGTTGTGTCGTTCATTCGTGAATGATCTCAATTGATTTCATGCTCATGATCGTTAGCTGTCGCACGATTTTGCCTTTTATAACCTTACGCATATAAGAAAGCACTCAAGACAGCGCTCCTCGGATCAACCCATGCTGATTCAACGTCCTCAGCGCTTGGCAGGGCAGCTCGGTTGAAGTTATATAAGTAATTACTTGTATTTCTACGGCAGGATGATGAAAGGCATGGAATAGATAAACATGTGATATTTTGCAGTCAGCATCTCCTTGGAAACAGTATGAGCTAGAATAAATAAAAACTCATTACTGAGGATGGAACAGAACTTTCATTCATAGCGTAAGAAGCTCGAAATAATCCGAATGTTTGGTTTTTGTCTTGAGCCTGGAATTGTTCTACATTAATTTTCATAAGCATTCTATCTGCGCATCGCTTGCTTGTGCTCGTACACTTTGGTAAGCAGATGAATTTCAGGCGTCCGTCGCTCACACTACTCTCTCAGCCATCACTGGAGAGGTATGATTTCTTAGGGAATTGTATTCATTAAAAAACAACGATAAGCCAAGGTAGAATAGATTTTGCGTTTTTGTTGTCTATGGGTATTATAGAGTTTGGAAAACATGACTCTGTATAACGCAATTATTATGCAATTCATAACTCATGCTCACTAGTTTCATGTTACGGCTGATCAATCGCCCATGTATACAACAGCTATATAATTCAATTGGTCACTCATCCTTGTTGATCTGCATGGTCAGTTAGATACAGAAAAAAGTTTTAAAGCAATAGTTCCCTCACAGTTAATCTTCTACAGAACAACTATTATTTTGTCGATCATTCACCCACACAACAGTCCTAACACAATTGATCATTCATCCACAGTACAGTCACATCATTAAAACTGGCAGTTCATCCAAAGATTCCAAAATGACATGCATGATTCAAATGTTTTGCTCACTCGTAAGGTTGTCATAATGTAAGAGCTTACTCACCCACAAGACCGTCATGATCCAACTGATAACTCACATAGACAATAGTCATGATGTAAATGATTGCTACCTTGAAATACTATCATATAATAGATTACTCAGCTGCTCTACAGTGTATATTACAATTGATCGCTTACCTGCCCTGTATACACTGCATGTTAGAATTGATCGCTTACCTGCCCTACAGTGCATGTTGCAATTGATCGCTTACCTGCCCTACACTGCATGTTACAATTGATCGCTTACCTGCCCTACAGTGCATGTTACAATTGATCGCTTACATGCCCTAC
>JACJUY010001433.1:116753-144966 GCA_014220935.1 Platorchestia sp. MABIK | reverse complement strand
GGCTGATTTGAACATATCAAATATATGGAGCGTCCTCCATTAAATGACAGTTTCTCATACGTTGTGGTTAAAAACCATGACAGTGAAAAAAAACGCAAAATCAATATGTTTGATTGATGGATACCAATAGCTTAACATATAAAGTATTTTAAGAATTTTTCATTTTGCCTTAACGTAGAACAAAGTCAACCGATTAACAAACATCGTCCCTGAATTTGTCACAAGTTCTTAAGTAGAAAGTAAAGCTGAAATATTTTTGTTCATTTTATTCAAAAATATCAACAATATAATCAAAATCTGGTCATTGGAAGTTACGTCATCATGAAGAGAACATTCCAAGTTTTTCATGACAGAAAACGACCTCTCAGGAAGCACAAACAAAGGTATTTTAAAAAAGAAGAGGAAAAAAGAATGCTCTGTGACAATCAATCAAGCCTAATACATATCACCTTGTTAATTGGGTTTTCGAATGCCTTATAACTAGCACCAGGACGCAAAGACGTTTACCTCCGGTCAAGCCGGTACCCATTTCCGACATCTGGGTATAGTGGGGAATTGTGCCGGAGTTCTCTCTCTCCCGGCTCGCCGGGAATCGAACTGCGGACACCTTCCCGTGAAAGGCTCGTTCTTAACCACTCGGCCACGGTGACCAGAATACCTTTCTTATTCTGTAAAATGCTTTTCTTTTTAGAGTAAACTTTGTGGTTTGTTGCTTGAAAGTTTTACGGTATCTATTATGAAGTTAGATCCTACACAGGATTTCACATCTGTCCAGCGAAATTTTGTCATTTATTTTTCATTGAAATGTTCGGAATTTTGTAAGCAATGTACATTTGTGATTGAAGTAATTCTTATCCTGCGCAAACCTAATTTATGCAATTTTGAACTGTTTTTCCGCTAGTGTAGTGATGTGACCGTCATTGGAGAAAGAAGTCAAGACATTAGATGGATTTTCCTTGATCCTCAAGTTGAAATGAGTAACATGAGAAACTTCGGGTTGAGGTGTAAAATAAGTTCAGAGTCTTAAAAAGGGCACTCCATTGATTTAATGATAACCAATATTAACTTGGTTCAAATTTCCACAGTTTAAAAACGTCGTGATTAACTGTGCGTAATTTTCATCAGTTTCAAACGCGTATGTTTCGAAAGTTATTAATTTCAATTGCCTTCATTAATGATGTGACACGTACTGTTGCGTACATCTCACTTTCGAACAAATAATGTTATTCTTTCCGGATAAGCTTTTTTAGCTTCGGAGATGAATCGCTGTTTACATGTTTTTTGCGTGAAGTTAGGCAGTAAACATGCTAACGCACACTCCTGAGCATCTAGTCAATTGTCGCTGTTTACATGTTTTTTGCGTGAAGTTAGGCAGTAAACATGCTAACGCACACTCCTGAGCATCTAGTCAATTGTCGCTGTTCACATGTTTTATTGCGTAAAGTTAGGCAGTAAACATGCTAACGCACACTCTCGAGTATCGAGCCGATTCTTTCTTGGAACTGTTCTATCGATCGAAGACCCATAGGTGCACTCGGTGCACTCGGCTGTTTTCATAACGACCACTAGGCATCAATCTCGGCGAGCGATTCTTTTCTTCGACTGATAATGGGGCTAAAAGTTTCATGAGGTTTGAGGTTTGGAAGAAATCTCACAAAAAATATCTGAAGAGAATCGTTCTTTTATTATTTATTGACCCCAGAAGACTGTGCACGTCTTCTCGTGGGAACATAAGTGTGTATGAATGTTCACTAAGTAAATTTAAGAATGAAAAGTAGATTGATTGAAAAATGATGTTCCAATAGGTACAGTGAAGGCAGGCAAATGAGGGAGTGGCAGGAAGTTCGAAACAAAATGATAGTCTTTAACATGAAGGTTAAAATGGTCCATACCGATACATCTCCACTATGTACTGCATACCAGTGCCATAATTTTTTTTTATTACCAAGTAGCACCGTGAATTTCTACAATCGAAGCCAGAGATATTGGTACTCATGAGCTTAAAATTTCTCTAAAGCCATTCTATCATGAGAGAAGTATAGAATAAAAATTTCGAAAACTCATCACATTCAGTTGAATTTTGAATTACCATGTCTAAGAAAAAAAGGATTGAATAATTGCCCTCTAGTAGCATAGGGCCCGAAACCTCAACACATAACCCTTAATTATTTTTAGTTTTGGGGCTGAACTCGCAGATCTGCCGTCTACTCTTCGTTAAGGGATCGCCATGAACTCGATATCGTTGCGTTGCGCGCAAACACGTTTGAGGGGGGACGCTCAGGGCTCAAGTAACAGATCAAGAAATACGGACGTAACGTACCATTTTAACTGACGTGTGCCCGAATATTAGAACCAGAATTCCTTCCCATTTAGATGTTGGGGTAGTATTACGAGCTCATATAAACCGTTTCTTTTTTTACTGTTGCAATCTCAGAATGAACGGAAATCTTTGCTTTAAGAATGAGTGAACTTTGTGGTCAAATTGTCGCCTACTGCAGCAATGGACTGCTGCAACTGGTAGGCTCTGCTTAAAGCAAAATAGTTTCGCTCTACTTAGTACCCTGTTTCTTCTCATCTTTACAGGATTCTATCAGGCAAAGCTACGCAAGCGGATTTGACCGTCTCCCGTTCTCTATGTACATACAAGTATTAAATGGTTGTTAAGAATAGTTTATTTGTTTTTTCTATTTTCTCATCGGATTCCAGCTTCAAAAATCAAATCTTTCTTCGTCTGATCAGGTTGTACGGTGATCAATTGGTACTGTCTGCATATTTTTTTTGTTTTGGTGGGAGTACTGAAAGGCGAGGCTGCACCATCATTAATAAAAGCAGTCATAATTATTAATGTAGGTCTCTCTTGAATGTTTCTATCCTCTCAATTTGACGTCTATCGGTACTGGAATACTGGTATGAGCGGCCCTTGGATCGATCAAATATGTTAGGTTGGACATTATTCGTATTCATTTCGTAAGGAACTCTCAGGAACGATCGACATTCTTTCCACATTAAATAAATTTTTGTCCTTGGCATTTTAAGTTTCTAGGGGGATATGATTGCAAAGGGAGATTGCAAATTGTTAAGGAGATTGTACACAACGCCAGGGAGATTTAAATCATTTATCAAAATTAAATGCAGGTGCAACAGACAGTCCGGCATTTTTGGAAGGGCTGTAGAACGCTAAAAATGCAGGATTGAATGTCGCACTCTTTTCTTAAAGCTTCCCCTCACACGTAAAAGGTTTACTGGATCTTCTTCTTCGTTGGAAGAAAATTGAAATTTTCAGTGTTTCTGCGCCAATTTGGCGCTAATGACGTACATTGATTCTCCAACAGACTCGGGCATTGTTTGGGCAGCGGTAAATGAATTGTAGATATTGAGCGCCGTAGAGTGTGCGCTTCACAACAGTTGAGTGCAGGCGCAGGCAGCGATGGAGCTCTTGTTACGTGAGGAAAAATATGCATGGCTTAGCAAAATTAAGCTTTATAATTCATTCGTTCACTTGTCGTTAAAGTTAACTCAAAGCTTACCAAAAGTCAAGCTTAAACTTTCTTTCCATCTAACGTTTAAAAAATTGTTAAACATAAATGAGAATTACATCATTTCTTGGTTGTTTAAAGTTTATAAAAATAACACTACAGCTTTATTTTATTTAGTACGTGCACGATAGATAGCTTTTAACTGCAAGGTATGTACTTGCAGCCGTGTGCTATTTTCAGAATTTTGCCTACAGGCTTCTCAATTTTTATTCTTAGTAAACGAACTAATAAGTAAATAAATTGAATTAATGCGCATCAATAAATGAACAAAAAGCATTTCTGTGACATATGTGTTGAACAAAACCCATGCGTGAGCTTGGCACCAATACAGCTCAGCTCTTTTAGCTGATTAAACTACGATTTAAGGAAACTATTTGATAGTTCGCAATAATTTCCTTCCAAAAGCGTGTAAGTGACGCCGCATGAGAGCACACCCAAAATTTGGAAATTAATGTTTTGCATGTGAATCAACTGAATTACGAAACGGGCCGCATACCTTTACGTGAACTACACCTCTTCCACGAGTATCTATTAAACTGGTGCATTGTACAGAGTAAAACTGGTGCATTTTACCGAGTAAAACTGGTGCATTGTACAGAGTAAAACTGGTGCATTGTACAGAGTAAAACTGGTGCATTGTACAGAGTAAAACTGGTGCATTGTACAGAGTAAAACTGGTGCATTGTACAGAGTAAAACTGGTGCATTGTACTGAGTAAAACATGTTCCTATAAGTTTCCTTCCATCATTGCTGCTAACCATTTTGTTGTAGGAAATGCGATGCATAAGTGTTTTGCTTTCGAAAATTTGCGTGTGCGCCTAATTTGGAGATTGCTATCACTTGGTCACCTCCGAGCAGCAAGAGCATCAGACCGTGATTGTATGTCTCCGTAGTTTTTGCACGGGTCTGAACAGTCGCAACACTCATTTGTTCATCGTTATTCATGGTATGAGAACAAATTGTATCCCTTTTGCACGCTTAAATAATGAACGGCAAGATTTTTTTGATAGCTTCTTTAATTTTCATCGTGGAAACAGTGTACTTAAGGATATTTGTAGTAAATAAAATTATGGATTAGTTCTAAATGAATTGTGAAAGTACGAGCACAGTGAAATGAGTAACGATTCCAAAATTCAATAGCAAAGCAGTAGAAAAGCCAGTTTCGTCTCTCTTGCCATAGTCACTAGCTTGTCAATACTGTTTGCGTACCGTAGAAAAAATGTGTGTAATGCATGGTTGTCCCACTTCATTTCAAAGATGACTACTTTAAAGCATTATTGCGATGGTGGCGGGACATAATTTCTGAGATGTTTACTTGAAAAAACTTCTCTCTTTGTTCCTTAGCGACCACCACCGTCCATGAGCGCAGCTGCTCCAACAAGGCACAGCACTGATTACTGTTAAGACAAGGGGCTGAAGCAAGGCCGAGGCCGTATTTTGGGGGCAAGTACACAGTTTTGACTGTGATGGTCGTCGGTGATGAACTGATAAAAAGGCTCAAAGTGCACAGCGCTCATGATGTAACTCATGGTGCACTGTGCGAAAAATTCATCCCTTGGTAAACTGCAGTCATAAAGCTGCCTTTGGTGTGTAGCAATCAATGTTCGGACGTGTGGATAAAACAAAGATTAATAAACTGCTATCGCTAATTAAATCAAGTTCCTAATGTTGCTTATAGTGTGTTTATTTTTAAACGTCTCTCTACGACTGCGATTATTAGCGTGGAGCATGCATGTCAAAACTATTGGTATCTAAAAGACACTTTTGGTATTTTTCTGTGTTAGCACATGCTCAGGATAGCCGTGTGGATTTAGTGTATTCTTCAAGTTAGATGCAACAGATGTAAATTTTTCAGTTCATATAAATAATTGCTGCAGTAATTTACGCAGTGATTCATGCCGAAAAGTTGACTTCAAATGAATGCATCGCTTTCTTCATCGAAAACTGGGGGTTTTTGTACTATAAAATGAAAGATAACCTAGAAGAGCGATAAGAATTTATGAAATTAATCTAACTTTACTAAGAGGCAGAAGCAAAATAATTAATCTTCGAATCATTTTATGAAGTTTAATCAAATTTCTATTGTTTTTAAAGAACTAAGCTTTTCCGACTTGATATAATGTATTTAGCTGTAGTATATCATTACTAAAAACATGATTTCTGTGACTTCACTTCTTTTATAATTCGTAACTAGATTGTCCAAAATATTCCTTGAAAAATTTTTCTGATATTTAGAAATACTTTCATTCTCACAAACAAAGCCTTATAACTTCTTTTCTACGTCAATTTTCGAATTTTCTCTCGATATTGTGTTCCAGTAGCTATCTGTATGAAGGACAACATTCCACCATTCGATATTTAGGTTTATTTATTCTCCAATTGTCCTTTAACCCTCGTGCTCAGAAAAAAATTATACTTTCCTGACCCAACTTAGTTCTTTCGTAAAATTTTCTGTACTTTTTTCGCAGCCATTAAATATTAACAACATTTCGAATCTGAAAGTTTTAATTAAAAAGTTACGTTTACAAACCTGACTGAAAAAGTCACATTTGAAAAAAAGGTTCATTATGAGCTGATTCAAGCTTTTGTCATTGCAGGCGTACCCAAACCAACATTTTCTTCGATATTATTCACCGTAATTACATGCGTATGTCAACTGCCGCAAAAATGTGGTGACACTCGTCCGTCGTAATGGCGGACCCAGTTCTTATTCTCGAGCGCTCTTGCCTCGCAGTTGCAATTAGGAGCCTCATGTGACTTATGGGATGTTGTGAAGACAGATGTTCTCTTGAATCACATTGCCTATTACAGCCTTTGAGGAAGTCGTAAGGCATTTTGTCAGTTGTCTTATTAGTTTTCACTCAAAATAAGTCAAAATGAGGCAAAAAATATTCCATCCTGAAATTGCTCATTAAATGGCTGGTGTTGATAGAGTTATTAGGATCACGATGAGTACGGGAGTCCGAGGCATGCATTTAAATTTCTTGCTCACGAGTTCTCTCCAGTAGTATGGAGTTTTTAGTGGTCGAAATGCTGTGTGAATCATCACGAATGTAAACTGTAGATGGTAAATGAATATGAGTAAACAAATGAGCAAATTCGAACGCAGGTTATTGGCAACGAATTTGTTCATGTTTTGAGATTTGATAGAATGTCGCTGGGAAAATCTTTCTTGTGAAATAAATTACTGAAAAATAAAAAATAAATTGCATATTGAAAATATTTAAGGAAAAGTTTTGACCTCTTACTTCATAACTAACTAAGATTGAAAATCATGTGTTTTTCACTGAAAATTATTTGAGATAAAGGTACTGCCACACCACCAGCAGAATAGAAAAGGAAAAATAGACAGGTCGATAAGTTACAACATACTCGTATACAATGCATGAACACAGGACTCAACGGCTAACTATTGCCAAATATTGATTGTGTTCTTTGCTTTTCATTAGAAGAAGGTGTTAATTTTTAATGTACAAGGAATCTAGAATGCTGAGGTCAAAAGTAATAGAGCACGAATCTAGATTAATGAATGTTTCATCAGAAATTGACCGTTCACTATAGCTACTTGAGTTACGTTGCCAAAAATTGGAACTTATTGTAGAACAAATGAAACGGTCAGGTCGCTAGCTATAGCGAGTAGCGAGTAAGCTCAGCAAAACTCACGGATCGTGTTCCGTGAGTCAAACCCACATCTTGGGATGCGTAACGCGCACAGCTTAAGTTGCAAAACTAATGACGGAACATTGCATGCTGGTCGGCAGTGAAATAAATATACTGAATGAGTATTACATTTACTAAAATAATGGGAAGTAAAAGTTAGAAAAAGTAGTAAAAAAGTAACAGATACAGTGGGGGGCAAAATAATACACGTTGATTAAATAGCCTGTATCTACATTTCTAATCCAAGCACAATTATGAAAATTGGACTATACGAGAATACCGAGTGTCCTACAAAAATATCCTCGACTTTTTAATTGATTATACCTCCGCTTTGAATAAACATATTTGAAATGTATTTCTTCCCAATATATTAAATTTTGTTTCCTTTTCGAATAATTTAATTTATTGAAAATTGGTTGAATAACTCCTTTACAGAGATTGATTTACTGAAAGGGGTAGAACAACTAATTATTCAAATAGAAAAGTTTTAAAAACAACACTGGCGTTCTTCATCATTTCTCAATACCTACCGTTAAAAATAATTTGACAATGATGTATCCTACATGTCACTAAGCATGTACCACCCACATCATTAATAATTCTTCGACAACGAATTGAAGGAGTGTTTCAAAAACTGAAAGAAAAAGGGGAAATAATCCGCAAAAACTCTTCAGTGGTGGCTAGAAGTAATACTTGCCTTGAAAGAAATAGAGGGTATGTCGAAGGATACTAAATTACTTTATTTATTTGAACGCTGTTTAAGGTAATGATTTGTTACTCTTTTAAATTTTTATTTGTTCGTTTTTTTGAAAAGTACAGAGTAAGGAAGAATTTCAATACTGTTTTAAAAACTTTTCCTTTGAACAATTAGTTTTCTACCCCTTTCAGTAAATCGATCATTGTAAGGTGGTTATTCAACCGATATTCAAAAACTAAAATTATTCGAAAAGGAAATAAAATTTTCTAGATTGTGAAAAAAAGACAATTGAAATATGTTGATTTAAATCGGAAATATAATCAATTAAAAAGTCGGGGACATTTTTGTGTGACAGCTTGTATTAACAATGGTATAAAAAGGTGAATAGTATATCTAAAACAAACAAATCTTTAATAGAAAAATATATAAGGACATGCATCATATAATAAATACGTGAACAAAAGTTTACGATACTCTACTTTTTCCTCGATATTATACATTAAAATTATTCTAGGATTATTCCAGAATGTTCTGATACATTCTACTATTTGGCAACCGAACTTTCGTGAGCATTCATCTCCAATAACGTGATTTTGGTACAGCAGCTCTCGTTCAGAAAGGTCGTAAGCAAGGGTAAGAATAAGAGCATCAGTCAAGGCCTTTGCAAACGTATTGTGGAGCTCCAAAAATGATGGTTTGGGATATCGGGAGGTATGTGCACAACTGTGTGTTCCTATAGCATCGGTTGGAACCATAATACGTAAATGGAAATGCCGGAATACGACTGTCAGCACGCCTCGAACTGGCTGTCCACGGAAGATTAAAGAACCGTGCTGCTCGAAAATTGATCCTAACAGTAGTGCAGAGGCCTCAAACTACTCGTGAAGCGATTGAAGGATGATCTCAAGGCATCTGGTATCGAAGCCAGCAAACACGATCTGCAGGGCACCACGCCGTTAAGGTCTACGCTCCCACACCCCTCGTGGGACATCTCTTCTCCAGAAACGCCACGTCGAGAACAGGCTGCAGTGGGCCAACGACCATTTGAACAAGCCAGCAATGTTTCGGAACTCAGTACTGTGGTCAGATGAAACTTAAATCTAATTATTTTGGAGAAACAGCACAAACCATGTACGGAGACAACAAAACGAAGAGTATAAACCAAAGTGCACCATACCCACTGTTAAGTTTGGAGGTGACTCAATCATGGTGTGGGGATGTTTCATCATCAGAGGTAGGTAAATTTCACATCATTGAAGGAACTATAAATGGTAAAAAACATCGTGAAATATTGGAAGAGGAACTCCTACCTTCAGCTCGTTTGTTAAAATTGAAACCTGGAGTACTTTCCAACAAGACAACGATCCAAAGCTTACTGCAAACGAAACCAAGGAATGGTTGAGCTAGGATGAAGAACATAAACATTTTAGGATGGGCAAGTCAATCTCCGGACATGAATCAGATCGAAAACTTGTGGAAGGAATTGAAATTGAAGATTCAGAAGAGAGGTCCCAATAACATCACTGAACTCAAAGAAATTTGCATTGAAGAAAGGAATAAGATTACACCAGAAACTTTCAAGAGGATAGTAATGAACTACTCTAAGCGTCTCGAAGCCATTATTAATTAAAACGGCTATGCAGCGAAGTATTAATGTATGTATATCTTAAAATGTGTTGTAAACTTTTGATCACGTTCTTATTATACATATTCCTACATATTTTTCTATTAAACATTTGTGGGCTATAAATATATTATTTACCTTTTTATACTATTATTCATATATAGTCCAATTTTCTTAATTGTACGTGGTCTAGAAATGCGGAAGCTGGCGATTTAATCAACGCCTGGTATTATTTTGCCCCCCGCTGTACATTCTCTGAGGTCAGACTTGAAAGCACATCCCTTGTTGATTACATCGTTAAGGTTCTGAACACTTTGTTGTAGGTGTTGAAATTGCTTGGTGTTGACTGCTATTTGTGTTGGTCGCTGGCTTGATCACCTGATCAACTCAAATTGTGAACAATGTTTCAGAGGAGCATCCACAATTTCAAGCTTAAAAATTAAAACTAAAACCTACGGCTACCGGCAAAGCATGCTTTGAAAAAAGCATTGGTTACCTTTATTTCAAAGCGCAATTGTTTTTTAAATAAAAATGTAGAATTATTAATGAGTACATCTGGTATTTTCCCGCCAGTCCAGCTTTGACATCATCTTTTGGCTTTCCGTGGAATTAGATTGAATGAGATGTGGAATTAAATTGAATGTGATGTGGAATTAAATTGAATGTGATGTGGAATTAAATTGAATGAGATGGGGAATTAAATTGAATGAGATGTGGAATTAAATTGAATGTTACCTGACCGTATAGTAATATGAATCTGTGACGAATATAAAGTTTCGGTTGATCAAGTCGATGAGTTGTAATTAAATCACGCTGTGTATTGTTTTTGACGGGTGAAATATAAGCAATATAAAAAGTTCAGTAAAGCGAAGGAATCGTAAATGACTACAATAATTAATTTGAGTGACTTGCAGAACCTATATGACATGTTGCTTCTAAATCCGTTGTAGCAGAGCAAACAAACGGACATTTTTTAAAATTAAAAATACCTTCAAATGCATTAATATTTAATCGACAAAAATATTAATGAATAGACTAAAATTTTTACTTCAGTTTACCCGCGTTTTTCAAATAGTAGTTAATTCTTATACGTTGTAAACGTTTAATTTTGAATCATATGTAAAATATCGTATTCTTTTCCAATGGTTAACGTTATCTAGTTTCACTTGGAAAGGACGAGAAGAGCAGTGGTGGGCACGATAACGAAAAAACGTTATCGCGATAACCGATAAATCGATAACGAAAACCTTANAACTGAAATTATCGATTATCGATAGTTTGGAACCAAAAGTATCGGCGATACCGATAAATCGATAACTCGGGAAAAAAATTTATCGGATAACTGATAACCCGAAATCGTTATCGCGATAAAGTATCGCGATAATTTATCGCGATAACGCCCAGCTTTGGAGAAGAGAAAACAAAAAGTTCAAATACAAAGCAGTATAAGACTAAAAGAAGCATGGAATATTAATATCATCTTGTCCAACCAATTGGCAGAGAAATGAAACTGTAGCAAATTTGAGAATCCTAACAGTCACTTGTTAAACTTAGCTTCAACCGGCGAAACCTTGATAACAAATCTAATCATACTCAAGCTATAGATCCAGGCAGCATAAAACTAGCTTAAACTGAGAAATATAAAAACATCAGAACTATATCATAAAAGCCCAGAATGAAGCCCCCAACAGAAGCGAAAATCCGCACAACTGAACTGAACTCTCTTAAACCAGCGCAACTTTGCTCATTACCTCAGCCGTGACATAATAATTGAAAGTCTATAAAAGAACAAAAAAACAAAAAAATAGCCTAATTCATTTAGAGAATCTCTGTTGGCATTTCACGTTACATTTGCCTCTTTCTCCATGACACTTCACATCATCACGCTCAGGAAATTATAGAAAAAATTTGAAACATAAAATTAAATAACTTCAGATGACTTCTTGATTTATAACAGAAATGTTTTATGGGTTACTGCTATTAAAAACGTTAAATTGAATAATTTCATTTAGTTCAAAGTTCGCATATCCCTATATCTGAGTGTCTGCTATTGTTGTTATGTGTCTAAAATGCTATATGCACTATAAAACATAGTTTTGGGATGATTGCACCTAGTTTTTATGCTTAACCATCATGATATTTTTTTTTAGCCTACTTCAGCGTCACAAATTTTTCAAAAAAATTAAAACTCAGGCAGAACATTTATGGATTCTGCTATGGCCACACTTGATGTCAGGTTTGATTGAAATAAGACCATTTATGGGTGCATAGGAGAAGAGCTATTGATTACAAGGCGTGAGTTTGAGAAGGTCGTGCGATGGAAGAGCGCCTCAGACGCGCATGTGGTGCAGTGCGGCACGCAGTGCAGGCGCTCGTGTCACGAACTGGCGAGTGCTCAAACTTGGCGAGTCGTCGCTCTTGCACGGCCGAGATCGTGCAAAGATGCGTCTCTCCTGGCTTGTCTCAAATTCGCCGTCAAACACAGCGAGTATTCTGTGTGTGTGTGTTTGTGTGTGTATTTGTCGTAACCACTCCGGTTTTTAATGTCAGAAATGTTGTAATGGAAACCTGTACCGGTGTTGTCTAATTTTTTGTGGTTTTCAAGTGTTTTGAATGATTTGATACAATTAGTTGAATTTGTGCAAGCAATTGTGATACTGGTCATCTATATTTACACGAACACGACGAGTACCGAGACAAAAAATTTTGCGGGCAAACACATCAGACTTCAATAAGAGTCTTAACTCTGCATTCTATTCCGACTTTCTTAACATCGCCCCTAGCACGAACTAATATTTGATGTAAAGAATAAAAAAGAATTTGATGGCACCGAACTGAGCCGTTTTAATGTGAATGAATTCAGATGTACAACTGAATATTCTTAGCGGCATGCAAAACACATATTTGTTGGTTTTGTAAAAATGAATATTTCTGTAAATCTAACATATATGAAAAATAAATAATACCCACATTTAAAAAATGTTTTACAGAAATAAACATCTCTGTAAATCTAACATATATGAAATACAAATAAAACCCAGATATATAAAAGGTTTTACAGAAATGAATATTTTTGTCCGGCCTCAAAGCAAAATAATAACGCTGGCCCTGGACAGCGTCTTCGACTTGTTTTCTAGATACGATAAATAATATCTACGAAGATTTGTAAAACAAAATTTTGATTCACATCAACTTATATCCAAAAGCTTGTTGAATTTATTACATTGATTGAAGAAATTTAGGACATCATCACTCGAGTCACCTCAGTAACCGGTGTAACTCGAAGTCTTCTACCATGCGATCACGCGCTTGGGATCCGGCTAATACAGGGTGTCCATAAAGTCTCTCAGCAATTTCAAAAATTTATTACGAATGCAATTGATAGGATATTTCAGGATTTTATTCAGCGTTTATTAAAGTTTTTTTCCTCATTAAGTAGACTTCTACATGGGCACCAATAGTTGGGCGAAACACTCGCTTTCTTGCCATGTTCGCTGTAGCATAGCCTCATCAATTGATCCATTTTTCTTCATCAAGACTTTAATTACTGCAAATGTTACCCTTGACCTTTTAACTGAATATGTGGCATACAAATGAATGACCGTCAACCTACCATCATTTTTCAGCAAGGCTGTGCACACCCAAATTGGGGACTGCGAGCTCGTAGTTTTCTCAATCGAACATTTCCAGCCCCGTGGTTGGAAGGGATGGGCCAATGGCCACCATGTTCACCAGATATCACTCGCATGGACTTCTGCCTATGAGGCAATGTTAAAGATATTGTGAGTCGAAAAAAGACACGGGACGTTACCGACCTAAAGCAAAGGATTATTGATGCCATTGCCACAATAATACATGAGGCGATGCGACAGCGAACGTGACATGAAATCGAGTGCCGTCTTGATGTACTTCGCGTAACTAAATGTGTCCACTTAGAAGTCTATTAAATTAATTTAAAAAATTTGGTAAACACGGGAAACAATAGAAAATATATATAACAATATTTTTGAAATGGTAAAGAGACTCTATAAACACCCTGTAAATATGACAATGGATCAAACCAGCCTTTATAATGTCCCGTAAATCTACAAAGATTGTAGAGTTGTAATTTTTATTCCAATTGTGGACTTGTTTAAGCGAGCAATGTTTTCACAGAAAGCGACTTAATTGGCTCTTTAAGTTCATGTCAAATTAAAGAGTGAAGTTTTTGTTTTCAATTAATTTAAAGAATTCACTTCATTTTATTTAAAACCAAATATTTCATGCAATGATCTAACCTCCCATGCTATCAAACGTCTACTCTATTTTCGTTCGATGTTTTCGGTTAGCCAATGAGAAAATATTAATTAGTACCGTGCGAATTTCTTGAAATTTAATGTAATTGTCCTTTCGTTTTCAAAGTGTTTTCAAATTGTAATCAATTATAATATTTTTGAGTTAGTGTCAAAATACTACTTTCATTTCGTTTATATAATTATATTTACCTTTGTTGCTTTCCTACGAGAGCGTGATAGTGCATAACGAAATTGTTAAGAGGGGTCTAGAAATCATTAAATTTTATTCCTCATATTTTTTTATTCAAATTTGCATTCGAACAGCAATCTCTACGTATAATTCTTTCATAAACCCATTTTTTCTGTGCATTCTTCATTTTATAACAGCTCTGAAGGTATAGCTTCTTTATTTACCATGAGTATATTAGATGCCAAGGCTCTCGCGATAAAGTTTAATGCAACGAATAAGCCACCTCATTATTTTAGATGCAAAACCGATTCTTGACGGCTATGAAATTTAGAGATGAGCTAATGTTTTGACAGTGCCGCTATGATCATTGGTGTCAAAGCGACCCGCAAAGAATTCCCACAAGAGTTTCTGATTAAATAAAAAAAATTCCGGCTAAAGCTGCAAAGTCATCGAAAGTGCTTGTGTACGCTCCTCATGCACGATGATGCACCAAGCCACATTCAGACCTGATGACTGTTGCTATTTCAAAAGATCCTAAAGGCAGTTCCTTTCACTGTAAAACAAATAAGGTACTGCCTAAAAGCATTGAATGTGGCCAAATCAGTCCTGAAAATGTCCATGGAAAATACAATTTAGTGTGATCCAGCCTTCAACATTAACTTCAAAGACTAGTGTCATATCTGCGTTTG
Source organism: Platorchestia sp. MABIK (assembly GCA_014220935.1). Lineage (NCBI taxonomy): Eukaryota > Metazoa > Arthropoda > Malacostraca > Amphipoda > Talitridae > Platorchestia > Platorchestia sp. MABIK. Next base: position 130,296 of record JACJUY010001433.1, on the reverse strand, counting down.
TTTTCAGGGTTTGAATTTTTGTATTTATCTGAGTTTCGAAGGCTTTGTGCTTACTTTACCAAATTTGACTGCCAGTTTGGGCTGTTTAAAACGCTGAGAGCATTCAGTGATCACGAGAGACGTTTGTACATTTCAGTCGACCAAAAATACAATTGGAGGCACTTTGATGACTTGCGTTCTGCAAGCGAGAACAACTTAAAGTACGTTTGTTTAGCCAGTTCTTGATGCACAGAGTGCTCAATTATTATACTCGCAAAGGGTTTCCAAATGCAGTGAGAAATATTTAATATTAAGACATGTTAGACTCAGCTTCCTCCTTGTAATTCATTTGCTTTACATTTTTACCATGGAATTTAAAAGAATATGATTGAAGGTGAGCGACCACAAATTGAAAGAATGAGTAGATGCTCACGTTCCTGAGCTACGCCCTGTCAAACTCATCGAATCATCGATAATACGACGACATAAACGTAACCTGAAGCTACTCCAATAATTAATTCAAGTCGCAATCGCTTTCTCCGTGGGCTGCAGCACGTCTCGCGTCTTCAGAAGCTCGTGCCTTCCACCATTGCACGCACGTGCTGTACGTACACGCTTCATGCTTCTCCACGCCACGTCCATACACGGCAGGAGGTTAGGATCCTTATTACAGATGCGGTCGACATTGAAGTTTAGGCCAGCCGCTTCCGTAGGTTTTTTTCTGATCGACAGATGCTGAATTAACCAAAACTATGCTTAAAAATCTTGCTTCAGAAGCAGAATTTTACAAGATTACGCCTGAAATCTTGCTTTATAAATAAACCAGGCTCGAATAAAGTTTGTTCTTTATACTGTGAGGCTGAGTTCTCGAAAGTTAACAGATGCTCACGTTAATTGTAGAAGTTCACTGAGTGACGATGGATCCCACAAAAGAGGAACTGTCAACGAAAGGAAGACAATGATGCAAGAAACGTTGGAAAATATAAATGCAGATGTGATGCTTAACAAACTTTGACAAATCATCTGAACATTTATTTCACAACAAAAATTAATTTGAAATATTCAGAACTTCTGTATATGAAATATACAGATGCTATAACGAACGGTACGAGAATAATTGCACCAAAAATGAGGGATTTTGGCAGTCCGATGAAGATTTGCGAAAAATATTGAGGATTTCCTGAACATGCATCAAAATATATTACATGCTCACTCAAAAAGATGTCGAATCAGAACTTAAGGAAGGATTTTCGAAGTAATTTTTAACACTTTCGAAGAATGTTCAGAAAATGCATTTATTGCAGTATCTTATTATGGACTGTCACAATGATCTTACACAGGCAGTAATCGAGACAGTGGCCTGCAAGCGATTCACTACTTGGTTAATTACTGTGATTTTTTTGCATACTAAGCACAATATAAAATGATGAACTATATACAGGGTGGCGCAGAAGTAATTGACTCTTTTAATTTGTTAATAAAAATAAAACTATGAACTCTGGAAAGTTAAAACTTGTTTTATTCGGAAGAATAACATTTTTACAGTTTATTAACACTACGTTTTGAATATAATATCCTTTAAATGGCCGCCACGGTTGTTTTGACAAATTAGGGCTCTTTCCTTGTTGCTTCCATAACGCTCCTTTATGTATCTGGCGAGAGTTGAGCTATTTCAGAAGAAATGCTGTTTTTAGGTTCTTGTAAATTTGTTGGATTTGTTCCATAAACTCGTGACTTGAGGCAGCCCCACAAGAAGAAGTCGCATGGGGTCAAATCTGGAGAACGAGGGGGCCACTGGATGTTTCCAAATCGTGAAATTAAATGATTTGGAAAGCAATCTCTTAACAATGTTATTCTCTTCTTGTGTTTTTCTTCTTGTGTAATTGTGTTTTTAGAAAAACTGATCCTTGTTTGAAAATGGATTCTGTAGTCACGTTGCACTTCTGTCATTATGAAAATTTGAGGTTTTGAAATGAAGCAAAATTTCTTCAGTTTATGTGCTAGCTGAGTATATAGAATACCATATAATAAACCATACAAATGTTATTCTTACAAATAAAACAAGTTTCACATTTCTAGCATTCATAGTTTTTATTAGCAAATCAAAAGGGTCAGTTACTTCTGGGCAACCCTGTATAATCTTAAACTCAAGAAAGGCTGTACGCAGTAGTCTTAGTACACGTACTTACTTTTGCTGTTGAAGAACATCTCTGCTCAATTTCTCTTCAAAAATGCAAAAATCTACTAGAAACAATAAATAATATGATTATCCTGAAGCACTACGCTCACTCCTGTTAGTATTCAGCTTTATTTGCGCTAACGCTAATATAGTCATTGGTGTGCTGAATTACAGTGTACTGTTTTTTTACAACCTGCGTTTCAGTTTATTAACTTCACTCTAAATGACCAATAACATCAATTCGTACATTGAGTACATAAGCCGACACGCGTCGAGTATGCATTAGGCTATGGTACCACTACATTGAAGTCTGAAATTTACATTCATTTTTTACAATCAATAACTCATGAAAATCACGCAAATTTTAACTCACAACTGCACTGGTCAAAAACAGAAAATTAGCGGTCTCAAGAATAGAAATTTATCAGAACAAACTTTTACAACCGCATCTGAGTTCTTAAACTTAAGTGTATTTTTATGCTTGTGCTGAAACGTATGCTTCAACTAAACCACTGATGATGTTCACCTATATTCAACTTCCATAATTGAAAGTATTTGTTCATGTAACTAACATCATAATTGCATAATGCACATGTAGCTCTGCAGAGCTATGCAGTAATTCTAAATGAAAGCAACTTCCCCACGTCGCAATGAATGTAGGAGATGAAGGACCAGAGTGGGACTGCAAGAGGTGGAAAAAAGAGATTGAGTGGCGAACAAAATAGTATGGATTGAATAAATGGATGCTTAGCATGATGCGAAAGCCTACACTGATCTGGTATATGAGAAAGGAAGTGCCTAAGTGTGAGATGTTCTATGATGGTAGTTTTGGTAGCCAGCTCTTGTTTGCAGTGAGGTGTAAGGCATTGAGTGTGAATAGACGTACATGGAGGTGGAATGAGAATAATAATAGATTATGTCAGCAGTGGGGTAGGGGAGTGGAAGAAACAATTGAACATTTTGTCTGGAATGTAGTAAGTATGAGCAAGAGAGAGAGAGAGAGTTTCATGAATGTGGTGTTTGAGCAGTATGGAGAGAATGAGTGATATACAAGATGTGCTGAAGATTATTGTGGTATGAGCTGTCTTGCTGGATTGGATCAGGAGTGTAATTTGAGTATAATTGAAGCTATCAACATTTTTCTTGTACATGCCTGGAGTAAGAGACAGTGACTGGAATGAGCCAGTCATGTGGAGTGGGCTGTAATGACCCCCCATGCCTGGGGATGGTGTTTCGAACTACTGGTTATCCCAGTGATGCCGTCCATTGGCAGCTTGTGACAAGGATTGGTGGATGCTGAGTAGTTTATTGGACAAGTCTGGAACGCCGGCGCTGAACTCTTTTGTGTGAATATTGTGAGTCTTGCACAGGAAATTGTAGGCCGTTGCGTAGGCCCCCGACGCTGTCGGTCCTCAACTTCAAGTTCAAGTTGTAGTTCAAGTGGAGAGGCTATTGAAAATGTTCATTTCGTGAACTTGAAAACGAAACCGAGAATATCTTTATGAAAAATTAACGGTAGCCTAAATGTGTTACTATTTCAGGTCAGACCAGTATTCGAAACCTTTCCCGAGAAATTTATTCCAAAATTAGGTAATTGTTTAAGTTAATTTGAAATTTTTCACATGTGTACTGAATCAGTACTGAACAATGTTTCATAAAAATGTGGTATGTCTTTAACACCAAATTAACACAGCTGAAAATAATGGAATGTCTCACTTTTTCTCCTGAGGAATGCTAACAAAGGCGAAATACTTTCACAAAATGAACTTGAAAATGAAGGAAATCTTTTCTGTTTTTTGTTGCTAAATCCAGCACTTGAAACTCGTTCTCAATGAGAGGTCTTCACGCAACCTCGTTCAATACTCGTTAGTAATGCACGTGCATGAAACGAGGTAATATCAAGTCGTTATGCTATCGTGTAGAAAGAATTGGAAAATCAAAAAAACAAGTCTTCGTTCAAAACCAGCCGTTTGTCTAACTGTTGAGTTGGTAAAATAAGACATGATATTCTCCTATTATGGATTCTAATAAACGCAGGGGGTCTCGAATAGTTCCTGGTCACTAATTTTTATTTATTTATTTGCGTGGCAAACTTGAATGGGCGTGCAATAAATAAAGATATTGTTGAAAATGATGCTTCAAAATTTTTTTTATGTTGCTTTAAAGGGAAAAATTATCCGCTAAAGAAGACTACCTCAATTTTGCACTCTGATTTAACGTAAATCTTTATGTTATAGCTGACAAGAGAAAATAATTATCGTAAAGAGCTACATCCGCACAGTAATTATGAAGTTCGAAAAATGTTGAAGCATTTAATGAGATCTTCAAAAAAGTATACAGAGTAAGTTACACTCGCTAAAAGCCACCAAGATTGAAGCGAAAATTTCTCTTGCAAGTGTGTGGCCATTTGTTGACCAAATTCATGAATTACACATTAATTTATCAATTGTGACAAAGAGCGTGGAACTATACCATAAAAAGCCACGTGACTCTCAACACAATGGGGATCGATGAATTTAAAATTCTTCATTCAACAGAAATAAAATTAATGCTTGCCGGTAAGGTGGAATAAAAGGCGATCGAAGAAGGGAACTGCATGCAAGGGGCGACTGCGGGACAGCTCTGTTATTCGTACTCAATCGAATGACTGCGTGACTGACTGCCAATAACACAAAGCCCATTATCGACGCTCGTCAATGTTGTTTATGTCCAAACACTGCCCTCGAGTTGCAACCACCTTGAACTTGGTTGAAGCAAGGACCTTCATCGATTGACAAGCACCCGGTTCCTAGAAGCCAGGAAACCCTGCACGGAATTGCTGTTGCTTATCAGATGCAAAGTCCGGTGCTGAGATAAGGAAAGAACTTATGCTGCCGTCACGCGACGCTGGAAGGGTGTGGGAGTGCATGACCCATTTGAGGTTAGGAGTGAAAACCAGCAGGACTGCATGATGTCAATGACATGCAAGGGTATGAACCCGAGCAAGCTAGACCATGCATCATTACCGCTGTTACTCTCAGTGGTACAGGAATTGAAGATAATAAATTAAGCGTGGCACTTTTAAGTGCTTAAAAATTCGCTTTTTTTATAGTCAAGCGGTGATTTAAATTTTCTTTAGGAAATGACCCATACCTTACTGCATTTTCTGTATTTAATTGAGATGCATTACCACGGTGTAACGTAACAGTTTGTTCGTCTGTCACTAGTCATTCTCGATCTTATGAATGAATAACCATGAGTCAATAAGTTTGTTTGTTACCTCTATTGAATGAAAACTTTTGACGCACGCAGTTACAGGGATAAATTTTTTTGTTGAAGACAAATTACTTCTCCAGCATTTCGGGCACAACAGGTGACACTTTTGAGGCACATTCACAATGCCCCAACACAGTAAAGCCAGCCTTGGCTCACATGCAGAAACGCTACCGTCCAGCCGGCAAAATTTCCGAGCCTGCTTTCATTCAGTCATAATGCAGAGACGCCGACAGTAGTCAGGTTTCATTCACTCACCGTTCGTGATGCGAATCAATAAGAACTGGCCCAGTGTATCAACAGTGATCATCAATGCAGCTCGAACTCTGCTCGTAAATGAGTCTCCATCAAGTATTGATAAGGCTGTCCAGTTCGTCGCTTTCTGAATGGAAGCACTCAAGTCTTTTATATTCAGTACAGCTGCGATAGCCTGTAATTAACTGATACTTCTTACTCTAGCTTTTAGTGCACTCTGCAACTGACACGTGGCACACGCATTGAAACTAATGTTATTCTAGCAGGAAAAATTTGTAAATATATTAATGCATCATAAACGAGAAAGTTTATATTTTTCATTTAATTAAAGAACAGAGGGCTTGAGCAAATGTACTATTCATGACAGTCAAAGTCAAGTATAGACTTGGTTGTGAGAAGGTTTGATGTTCATCTCTTACTGAAAGTGAAAATAGCACACTTGAGTCGGGAGCAATGACACAGTTAAATTTTATTTTCCAGTCTGAACTTCATTCCACATTTTGCAGTCCAGCGATAGCACTGGGCCAGTCTGCCTCGTGTTCTCATATACACCGAGTCAAATGAGTCTCCAGTCTTCCGTCTTACCTTCTTTGAGTTTATGTCTCTAATTTCAGTTCCCAGCTTGCAAATCCATCAAATCTAAGTAAACGCCTTGTGAGTTCTATTGTAATGCGACATGGAGTGAGATGTATTTACTAACTACACTGATGGTCAAAACCTCTATGCTATTTAATTACAAAATTGTGAAAATGTCAAAATCATGGGTGGTTTTTAGACAATGGTTCTCGGCAGAAGTGCAGTAAATTGGAAAGAATATTCTAATGAAAGACAATTTGAAATTTTAAAACAAATGTATAATCCAAACGTGAAATAATTTTTCATCTGATCTAAATGAGAAGATCATGGTAGTCTGCTAATCTAGTAATTAAATTTACGAGTGAAAATTAACATTAACATGATTGTTAAGGGCATTGAATAAACATGAACATGATATCTTTTTTAACTTCTGAACGTTTCAAAAATTTTCCGGTTCATCGCTCGTTAAAAGATGAAGAAAACTGTTTGTCATATTTACTAAAACACTCACTCTATGAAATTCGATATCACTGACTATTTATAAAAAAGTTTCGATGTGCGAACATCATCTTTAGGCTGAAAAATATAGAGTAAATTTCACAGTCACAATAATGAAAATGTAAAACAAATGCAAAAACATATCAGACGATATGAAAAATATGAACATGAACATGATTGTGAAGGGCGGAAGGGCGAAGTCAATTGGAAGACTGCGTTACGATCAGCATCCATAGTTGCGATCTCGAACATCTTTTGTGATCCATTACTGAAGGTTTTCGATTGGTGTTAAACCAGGTAAACATGGTGGAAAACTCAAGAGAAATTTAAAAAACTTCATTGACCTGCCAGCAAAATTTATGTCAACCTTATTTTCCTAAAAAATTAATTTTCTCTAGATAAACGAAGGCTTTCAGTAACGATGGAAGAACGCTCTAACATGTAATGAAGCCATGTTCATTTTAGCAATCCTCCATCAGCTGCAGCTCAACTGATCTAGTGTAGAACAGCACACTGAAAATCATTAATGATCCACCTCCACTTTGTTGGATACGTTTCGTTTGGACTACTTTGGACCAAGCTCAATAATAATGTAGAAATCCATAAGGATCATCGAACCAAATTTTTCTCACATGAAAACAACACTCTTTCAATTGTTAGCGTCAAAATCAAGTGATCAGTTGCAAATTGTGAGCGAGGTCATATTAATTGTGAGCGTGAAAGAATACAAGGCATTCGTGTTCGTTTTAGGTTACTGAATTCATTTTCCCATTAATGGCATCAAATCGCACGAGAACTGCGTCTGGCGTTTCGACCAGCTTCTGTCTGTTTTAATGGTACTTAGGTTCGAGTTCCTTCAAACTTCGCAACTTTTCCGTCAGAGAAGTGCCCTAGAGAATTTCTTCGGGGGACTTATCCATTTTTTCGGTATGTTTATACATCAGAATCCTCTAAGAAGTTTGCAAATGCAGTTTTATTGCGATTTATTTCACTTGAAATAGCTTTTAGCACATTCCTTCGTAGTCTTACAGTTCAACCCTTTTAAAATTCGTCAAAATTTCCCATTTAACTATTCAGTGAAGTAGGGACCTATCTGTGCTCGTAATAATCCACTAGGATGCGTAATGAGCATCGAGCTGCAATTTCAATGACTAAATTTTTAACATTTTATCTAAGCATAATGTCTTTCAAACGTGCTCATATGATAATGACCAGTAAAAATGAGATGATTCTTGCTCTTGATAAAATCACGTAATTGATATTCCTCCCTTGCTGTCCCTTTTATATATGTTTTGCTCAAAATGTCATTAACGAACAGTGAATTATCTACAGAAGATCACCCAATATCAGTGCGATGTTTTGTGCGCATCTGTACTCTTTTTCTTGTAGCTGGTTTTAATTAAGGCTTTGTCTAGCAGTATTCAGGGCAAGGCTGAGCTTGAATGATTATTAAACTACCATAGCATATTCTGTGTCGTGGATGCGATAAGGCGTTCGGCACGCAGACACTTCGACCAGGTTATAAAATGTAAAACACGGTACATTTTCTTGTCAAAAATTTTTGGACCATCGAGAAGCCTAAAAAATTGGCTTATTGCCAGTTGAAGGCAGATCTTATTTTCTTCAACAATAAATATCGTTGTTTTAATCGTAAATCAGAAAAATGTAACAAAAACATCAGAAGTAAAAACGAAATTGTTAGTTTTATTAGAGAAATTTCGGCTATGTCAATAACTTGATGGGTTCTGAATTTAAATGATCATGATCAAAAGACGACAGATTTGTCTCTTAGAAAGTGTCATGTATGAAGCAAATAGGCTTTGGGTAAAAAGAAATTTTTCATTTGTTATTAACAGGAATGTAAGAATTCACCTTTCATGATCCCAATACTGTAAATGTAATCTAATTGAGAGAAGCATGTTGACAGTACATCACGTGTTTTGAACGTCGTTAGTAAAATGTTTCTCAATTTAATCGTTCTAATTATTGTGAAGAGTAGGAAGAATAACGACAAATCTAGAACGAAATTATGATTAATGCCCCACACAAGGGGTCTAATTTGGGATGAAGAGAAGAAGTAGAGAAGCTTTCCTTAGGTAAACATTGACTTTGATCTGTGCATGAGAATGTCAACCAATGCTTAAGGAAGAACTAGCAACTTGCAGAGTTAACTAAGGGTAACAGGGATAACTAAGGTTAAGTGGCAAGCTTAGCTCGTACGCTCATGTTTACAGATGTTTTTAAAGCTGAGTTGTGTGCTTAAAACTTTTTACTAGCATACAATGCAGTTGTTTGTACAGTATTAGGCAGAACAGCTTATGTCAAAATTCATACTTTCAAGTTGTAGTGATAGTCGTGATTTTGTTTTAAAATAGTTTAAACGGCATAACGTGTAATATTATGAAGTGATAGAAACAGTGCTGATCATGAACAGCGAGGAGTGCGGTGAAGGTTCACTTCGGCTAAATTTATCAGCAAGTTTAGAGCACATCGAATGAGTTGAAATAAGACATCCACGTGCCACCGAAATGTTCAAGCGACGCAAGGAAGACGAGACGAGAGTCGAGTCGCTCCCTCCGATTAGGTAAGTCACCTCGTTTAAATTGATTGAGTACTTGCATGTCATCATGAGAATAAATGGAAACCACTTGAAATTGTACGATAAATGGGAAACAAAAGTCATAAACGGACACTTTATTTGAATATGTGCTTTCGTGTTTTGTGCAGCGGGGCCCAAAATGTGAAAACAATTGATGGCGGTTACCTCGGCCCCGGCGCTGCTGACGATGGAATGGGTCAAAGAAAGGTAAGAAACATAAAGTAAACTATCTCTATCTTCGTATCGATCGTAGCTATTCTTTTTCTAGCCGTTCTTGTAAAAATCCATGCTTAAAAACTGCTTGATATTTTAGTGTTTCAAACAATTTTAAAAATGAATAGCCTGCATGGACGGGAATTATTATTCAAAGTTAATTGGTGAAAGACTCTCACTCGACTTAATAGTTCCGTACATAGTTCGCATTTCATGAATAATTCCTACGTACAATTAGTGATTTGATATTTTTCCGATTTGAAGTGTAATTTTACTAAATATCATTTTATTAGTTTGTTTGTCTTCTTCTTTTCTAGTACGCAGTAAAAACAGTGCCACTCTTCTCAATTTTCTTGTACGTTTGATTTATTCTGATTGTCTTTTGTGAAAATATTGCAGTTGTTTGTTACTGTAGTTAAACCTTTGGATGGGAACTACGCCAGAGACTTTTTAGTTTTTAATGAAGCAAAAAATGATTTGTGAAGTATTTTTTAAACGTAGCACAAAGTGTGCGATTCCTCATTAAACGCAAAACTTAGAGTAATCGCAATGTTCTTACGAAACTGGGAACCCAAGGACATGAATTGATGGTTAGATTTGCTGCTGTGCAAACACAATGGAAAAAAATTCTAATCCACAAAAGTTATTATGCCTAATCCATCAAGCCCAACCAATCGAACTCATATTGCAGAGCCAATTTGACGGTCGGAGGCAGTCTACTCTCAGCAACATGAATGCTGCGAAGGCGTGGATGAGTGACACTTCCTCCAACACAGGAACCGTGACAACGGGCTCCACTGCCGGAACCACAGTGAAAAGGAACAAATGTTGCAACCCTGATTACGCGATGTAAGTTGAGCTCAAGTAACCTCTTCGTGATATTGTGATGATTGGTGTCAGGTTGTAATGTTTTCGTTTATACTGTCAATGGTCCGTCATTATGCTCATAATGATGGATGCATGGTTGTTGTTTCATCAGCACGTTAGTGTGTATTTCAAAAAGGAGTATCTGCTGCTGTTAGATCACAATTTGTGCATTCAAATGACAGAGTTATTTCGGTTTACACACCCAGATGCGGAGGCTGCTGCTACCCATACGCCTGCTTCGGCTTCGGCAACACTCAGAGCCTCGTTCTGATGGCCATTGGAATACTGGCAGTCCTGACCTGTCTCATCATTGGCGGCGTTCTGCTAATCACTACGAGTAAAATTACCCTTAAATGTAGATGATGCTATTATTTTAATTGAATAGCACTTGGAGTGCTTACTTATGCGATAACTTACACACTGAAGTCTGTGGTTTACTTTGAAGTAAGGGTACTGTGTCATTTTTAACCAGAAGATCTTTTTAAGCAATAAAAAGAGTATCTGTTAGAGACCACTGAAGAAATCTATAACTTTACTTAGGAATTTATTCAAGATTTTAGAGCAGGGAAAATACAACCTTGTTTTTACACATTGCATTATTTTGTCCATGTTTCCTGCACGACTGACAAACGGCCCCGTTACAGTGATGTCGAGCCGTCGCTTGTGCTACACTCCTGAGTGCGTGGTGGCAGGTAAGTCTTCATCTGGGAATCGATTCTTGAGTCTTCAAGCTGTTTGGCATACTTGAAAGTTCGCATGTACTTAAATTTCGTAGCTTGATTTCATGCTTGGAAATGTTAGCGTTTCTGAGATGTTACTTCATTAAAACTGACAACTTGAACAAATAGTATTTGCTCAGAATGCGATACTTGTGTAAGAAAAAGCAATTGTCACAACTTCAATATAAATAGAAAACTATCGTGAAGGAAATTCAAGCGCAAAGCAAAACTGATTCGAAATAGAGGAAAAAGGTCAGTGCTCTGGTCTCTTATATGAGGTAAAATCAGCTTTATTAAAAAATGAAAAATAATTAAAGCTAAAATCAAGATTAATGGCAGATGTTGAAATTGGGATTGCGTGTTTTACTTAATTATATTCATCCAAATAACCCATTTAACAAATCCTAAATATTTAGTTTCATCAAGAAATTCTTTTAGATATTCGGACACCATTGACTTTACTTTTTGTGCCACCTAACAGCGGGCGAAATGATCACAGCCATGGACCACACGGTGGACCCGTGCGACAACTTCTACCAGTTCGCCTGCGGGGGCTGGGAGCGACATAACCCAGTCCCAGCTGGCTCTATGGGCTGGGACTCCTTCTCCAAGAACGCTGCCACCACCTACTTCTCTGTCAAGGGTGCGCAACGCTTGTGGCTTGTCTCACAGAGCGATTTAATATTCGAGTAGAATACCTACTTCTTTGTCAAGGGTGCACAACGCTCGTGGCTTGTCTCACAGAGCGATTTAATATTCGAGTAGAATACCTACTTCTTTGTTATGGGTGCACAACGCTTGTGGCTTGTATCATAGAGCGGGAATTTAATATTCGAGATGAATTTAGTAAAGTTAACAGTAGAATTTGACTTAGTAAAGTTAGCGTAAAGGAGTTTAGTGACTTGAAAAAAATTAAGTCTACACATTTTTCACTTCAAATTAATCCAAGTCAAGTCCAAATTAATCGAAGTCAAGTTCAAATTAATCCAAGTCAAGTTCAAATTAATCCAAGTCAATTTCAAATTATTCCAACTAAAAGTTGAGTTAACAATTGACATAATCACCCGTTAATTTGAGCGTTTTTTGTGTTAAATATGCATCTACTGGATGTGATGAGCAAGAAAAACGTTTTTCCTTTCAGCAAGGAATATTTAAAAGTTCTGCAATATAAAAACAAGCTGTCGTAAAATGTGGGAAGTATCCAGCATCAGGAGGCAGAGTGTGATTCAGATCTTTGATCGGAGTAACAGATAGAGGTCAATTTAAAAACTTCGTATCATACTACACAATAAAGTTGTTTTGCAATTCTAAATTAATGGCAGGATGCATCCATTCAAATATTTATGTTCAAAGGTAATTTTATGTAACACCTACACATAATAGTATCGAAGATTTATTACACTCAAATAGAGATTTATATGCGTGAAATTTCACTTTTTCACATTTGTAAAATCATTTATGCATGCAACTACAAAAGATTACCATTGGACGATATGTATATTTAACCTTTAAAAGAAATTTGCAAATGCGATTCACTGAGCACTTATGTATGAAACCATTTGATTACAATTTCTATGAGTACATTACTACACAGATACAATCCTGTATTGGCAATAAAAATGGTGCCATCCTTTCGAATGAATAGGCCAAGGAAAATATGTCATCTCTGTCGATGAAACAAATTGTAACATGTTTTTTCAAAAATCGTTTGAACAAGCAATAACAGACTTCGTTGTAATATTTCTTTTAAAGGTTAAATCTACATATCGTCCAATGGTTTTTTTTTGTAGTTGTATACATGTATGATTTTATTTCTGTGATAAAGTGGAATTTCACGAATATAAATCTTCATATGAGTGTAAATGAATCCTCGATATTACTATGTGTGTGTAATATAAAATTGCCTTTGAACATAAATATTTGAATGGATGCATACTACCATTAATGTAGAATTGTAAAACAACTTTAATGTGTATTATAATACGAAGTTTTTATAATTTATTTCTATCTGTTACTCCGCTCAAAGATCTGAATCACACTCTGCCTCCTGATGCTGGATACTACAACCACATTTTACCACAGCTTGTTTTAATGTTGCAAATGTTTTTTTGTATTCCTTGCTGAAAGAAAAAACATTTTTCTTGCTCATCACATCCAATAGAGACATATTTAACACAAAAAACTCTAATTAACGAGTGATTATTTCAATTCTTAACTCAAATTTTGGTTGGATTAATATGAACTTGATTTGGATTAAATTGAACTTGACTAGGATTAATATGAACTTGATTTGGGTTAATTTGAACTTGACTTGGATTAAATTGAACTTGACTAGGATTAATATGAACTTGATTTGGATTAATTTGAACTTGATTTAGATTAAATTGAACTTGACTTGGATTAAAT
>JACJUY010001433.1:95863-116466 GCA_014220935.1 Platorchestia sp. MABIK | reverse complement strand
TTTAATTATTCTTGTTTCATACTGCAAGCTTTTGTAGTTATATCTGCCTACTCGCTGATGACTTTGCCATGTACACTCGTAGGATGTTTAGCCTTATACACTGCTTGAAAAAAATACGCTACTTTTCTGCGCAGCTGCATAAGGAAGTCATCACTGTCCATCAGAATTTGTTGTGTATAGGAAGATATGTTGATGACCGTGTGGTAATGCATATCACTGCTCTTCTTGAAGATATATTTGATTTCATATATTTGCAATGCACGAACAAGTTTATTTTCCTGCATGAGGAAGAAGAGAACGAAATTTGACAAATTTTTGAACTAAACATTCCGAGTGTCATGACCGAAGTTACAACCTACTCCTACCATTGCATACTCTCATTAGATATTAAGTATTTAATATATATTATTGATTAAGACGACACCTAATGTTCTTCAGAACTGTTGGAGGTAGAGTCGAGCGCGGATGATCCAGAGTTTGTCAAGCAAACGAGGACTTTCTATAAAGCGTGCGCAAATGACAGTGAGTATCAATCTTTCATGAAAGCATCTTTGCGTTCTTCACCGAAAAGTTTTTGAGTCAGACTCGTAGTGCTATAATATTATTTTTGATTTCTTAACTCCTAAATGTATCAGGATTTAACAGAAGTTCCGTCTTATTTTTGAGCTGTATGTTTAGGGCTAGATTACTTCAATTTAACTTGTTAATGTTGTGTGCTTATCTATGGTAATTAATAAAATATTTTTCTTCCAGATTGTGTGATAATTATCGTAATTAACAACTAAACAACTATTCTTAGCCCTAATGCACACTGAAAGTAAAGAGCATATCAGGCATATTTTACTGTTTGAATTTCATAAAGGCAATACGGCAAGCTCAGCAGCAAAAACACTCTAAGACACTTGTGAAAATGGTGCGATTGAAAAGACCTCCAGAAGATGGTTTTCACGTTTTAAAAAGAATTACTTCAGTATGAAAGACGAACCGAGAGCAGGATGCTCAAAAAAATTCCATTTTGAGCAATTGCAAGCTGCCACTGATGAAAATTCAACCTGCACTACTAGAGAACTGAGCAAAACTTTTAACGTAAGCCATGTGATCATACATCGGGAAATGAAAAGACTTGGCAAAGTTTCAAAGGCTGGGAAATGGGTCCCACACGATTTGTCAGAAATCAACAGGCAACAGCGTGTGACCTGTTGTGTTTCACTGCGTTCTCGTGAACTTCAGGCACCTTTTTTAGACCGAATCATAACTGGCGACGAGAAGTGGATCCTTTACAACAATGTTAAGGCAAACGGCAGTGGCTAAGTCGTGGTTCAAAGCATATTCCACAGCCGAGAAGTGGACTGCCCCCTAAAAAAATTTCTTTTGTGTGTATGGTGGGATTTGGAGGGAATTGTTTATTATGAACTAATGGGTAACAATCAATAACATCTGATGTTTACTGTCTGCAGCTAACTCGTTTGAAAGCAGTTTTACAGGAAAAACGGCCTTCTCTGATCAATCGAAAAGGAGTGATTCTGCACCACAATGCCAGACCCTTCACTTCAAGAGTTACCAAAAATCCCGTTGAAGAATTTGGCTGGGATCTTGCCATTAATTTTCTGATTCCTTTTTCACTGAATTTAGCCAGTTTGGACTCAAAATAAGAAACTAGTTTCATTTCGACCTCTTCTTTTGAAGTAGGCCTTTGTCCCATTAAATGATTCTGTAATCTCCTGAAAAGATGAAAATCGGGGGAGATGTAATTAATAAAAATGGTGACTATGTTGATGACTAAATAAATATATTTTGGACAGGATTTTCACTTTATTTCAAATTGAAAAATGGACAGAACTTCTGTTACAACCTAATATTTCTACGGCCTTTTCGTTCATCAATAATTTATATGTGTAAAATTATGTTAGCAAACTTTCTCGCTAACAGTTTGCGCTTTTTTGTAATTGATGCTGTTCTTTTTAAAGTTCCATTCATTTTATCTTCGAAAAAAAACTGTCCAAATATTTCATTGAAATCAGAAATCCAAAAGGGGCAAATTTTTCCTCATCAGTTGTAAAGAATTGATCAGTTTCCTCATCAATACTTCACTGACCCTTACTTAAACGATGAGAACTTTCTTTTTCTCTCTACTTTTCTCAAGTCGTAAGTTTTTCCCTCAATATGACCAGCGGCGTGGGAGATGACCGGAGTACTGCCGCTATTGGACGAGATCGGCCGCGCCGGCGGGTTCCCTCTCATCAACGAGAGCTGGTCAGCCGAGTCTTTCAACTGGCTGGACAGCGTCGTGGTGATGCGCGTGTTGTACGCTGCTGATTATCTCATCAGTATTGGAGTCTCCTACGACTCTAAGAATAGTTCAATAAATGCTATTCATGTGAGTCTAGAGCTGCAGTTAAAGTAGAAACTAGACGTACTGGATTCTAGAAAGTTAAGTCTCGTAGCAATAATTGTATTTATGCTGTAAGTACAAAAATTGACACCGGTCTCGTTACCTGTTGAATTGAAAAGAAAATCATGACTTGAATCTCTGTTTCATTCCAGCATTATAGCACACTTGAAAGGACAATAATATAATCGGACAATGATATACAGCAACATTGATGTTTTCGAATGAATTTGTAGCTTCACTGAACTGAAGAAAAAAATAAGGTTGAAAACGTATTTCATTTCCTCCAGATTGGGGAAGGCTACTTGCCGTCCCCTAGAGAGTACATACTTGCCAACGATTCAAGATACCATTCAATGGAGATCCAGCGCATCATTTCCATTGGGGAGACGTTAGCAGCCTCAATGCCATCCAACGCTCCAGACACCGCTGCGCTGAACCAAAGTACTGCTGCCGTTGCGCTCAATGAGACAGAATCAAATGCAACTGAATATTTCACGACCACCAATGCTCCTGACGCCGTGGTCTCTGAACCAGTACGTAACACAGGAAAATCTGCAGCCCAACGATCGAGAAGTCGGCAGGAAATTGAGGCGGATGACGAAGCTCTAATTCTACTTCTTGAGGCATCAAAGCACAAGAAGAAAATGCAAATAGAGGGCAGTGGTCCTGTCATTGTTTTGGACGGCATCGCTCCCGCCTTGAGTTCTGTCAAAGTTCCTCCTGTCGCCCGAGAGGAGGATGAGTCAGAGCGAGTGGTGACACCGACGGCTCGAGTGAGCCAGCATCAGGGCGAGAACAACATCACTAAGCTCTACATGTTCATTTACAATCTAGCTAAGGTTCGTGAGGTGGTACAAGTTAGGAAATTTATAAGGATTGGGTAATGCCACCGAGTTCTTTTATGAATATAGTCTCAGAAACCAATTACATGCTGGTGCATTCACGCTTAATTAAAAATCTGTTTATCGAAGCTTTTTGATTGTTAATTTGATTAATTACTGTAACGTCAATTAATCTTTTTCACAACGACGTCAGATTCAAACTAGCCTCGCTACTTTCCTCCTTTCGTCTTCATCAACTTTGTTTAATCACTGAATTTTTTAGTTTAAATGAAATCAACAAAACAATCTTTTAGTTCGATGAAATAGGGATAAGATACTTTAAATTCTCTACAACTTTCAGTGGTTTCGAGAGATTTTTTCAAATTTGTGGCAAGATTTTCTCAAACAGAATAAGTAATAGACAAAAATGACGACAAAGGTATTACCATAAAAAACCGGTTAGTTGCTGTTGTTTTAGCCAACAATGTAAGCTTAGAGAGGAATAATTTCGATTTAGTTCATAAATGTAAGAATACCGTTACAACCTCATGGCTTCAAATCATTTAGTTCAGAGGAGCTTAACTGTTGTATCTACCATAACCCTTTAGTTCCGAGTATTAGAAACTATTTTATGAAAGACCTTTCATAAATTATCCGATTAGATCCTGCTCCATTGGTTTGTTTAAAACATTACTGGTATTTGCCACATGATATGGTATTGCCTAAACTCAATTTCAGTTAACTCGTAGTGCTGTGGAGAGCAACGACCTTCACGTGCAGTACAACCCGATGACCATCGCACAACTGCAAAAGAAAACAGATGCACTAGGAAGCTCTGCAGCAAAGGTGAAAGAACTAGGCTTAGTGGAAGAATTTGTAAAATATTCTGCAGTAAATTATTCGAGAGGATTAGAATTCTAACTTGGATGCCACAAGCTATAGCAAAGAATTTACGGCAGAGTTTTCTGGAAGAATTTCGAAAGATGTAGATTCAATTCAAATGATTTTATGACTTAAACTACGAGACACTTTGTAATGAATGCTTTGGTCATGAAATGGACTCTTGAAAGTTTCACTCTTCATGGGGAAAAGCCAGTGACTCAAACAAGTTGTTGGGACTGCGCAAATTTATTGATAAGTTAAGCCTCAAAATCAGCTCTTCCTCAGTAATTTGGGCAATGTAGTCAATTCTATGAACTTAAAAAAAAATTCCGAATTGTTAAATTTGCTGCATTTTTCCTAGAAAGAACATTTTTTTAAAATATGCTTCCTATCGTAGCATGTAATTATTGAATCTAAGAGTATAATCCTCATAAATTGCTGTGCAATAGTTGAAGCATCAAACAGCTGTATCATATTTCTCTAATAACCTTCACGAATTTTACAGATCAACTGGCTTGAGTTTGTCAACTCCATTTTCAAAGAAGCTGATATCACCGTAAGCCAAAGCGAAAGAATAATAGTCACGAATCCAGACTACATATACGGACTGCTGAAACTCATCAAAGTTACTCCTAAAGATGTTATTGGTAAGAATTTTTGAAATGTTTGTATTATTTTTAAGAGAGATGAGAAGCATTTACAAATTGAGTCGCACAGTATTATGTCATTCAACTCTCTTTGTGCGTTTCAACTGTAGTCTTATTCTACCGTTTATTTCAGCGTTCACGCGAACATGTTGGGCAACTTGTTGACCGAAAATTACTGCAATAACCCAAGCACTTAGCAATAATTGGCTGTCACAAGAGTACTGTAGCCGAAATTAGCTGACACAAATTACCTCAAAAATTAGGTTACAGGAAGTTAAAAAAACTTTGGACCACTGAGGTGTAATTTTGCTAAATTATTTCAGTTCAAGAAACCAGTAATAATTCTCCCAGGTTTCCGACCTAACTGGCTTTAAAAACGAGTATCCAAAATATCCAAGACGAGCTCCTCATTTTGTACTACGTTTTGTGTACTTTATTTTGATCGAAAGTTAATGAAATTTGCTACCTGTGCAGCAAACTACCTGAGTTACATGCTAGCTCTGAACCTGGGCGAAGAGACATCAGAAGGCTTCAGGTCCGTTGTGTCCTCTGCATTCTCGCCAGTGGAGCGCGCGGCGATGCCCAGGTCTGGCCGGCGCTTGTTGCGTGTATTGCTTGTACCGGTATTGTTTCTTTATGTTATTGTCACTGTTGTCAGTGTTATTGACATTGTCACTGTGTTAGGGTTATTGATATTGTGACTATAGTTGTCAGGATAATTGACATTCACTATAGTTAGTATTATTGATATTTTCTCTGTGTCAGGGTTATTGATATTGCCACTGCGGTCAGAGCTATTAATACTGACACTGGGGTCAGGGGTATTGTTGTTGTTATTACAGTCTGGGTTATTGAAATTATCATATGTAAATTAAAGGCGGAATGTTGTTGCAGCCAGGAGTATTGTTGTCAGCACTCCAGGCAGAGTAATAATTGATGTTTTTTTCATTTCGCCATTGATATAACGAAAGTTTCAGTGGCCTGGAGTATTGATACCGTTACTGTGATCAGGGTATTTATGCTGTCGGCCAGGAATATCGATATTGTGAACAGAGTCGAGAGTATTGACTCTATTATTACTCTCACGGGTTTCAATATTTTCAATGGGGTAAGGGTGTTGAAATTATAATTGTGGGCTAGAACACAGGTTTAATAATAATTGTATTGATTTTCGTATTGTCATCGAGGATATTGATACACCTATAAAAATTAGGTACAATGATACCTCTTTTATTATTTTCATTAGGGATATTGATTTTACTCTGTTGTTTTGTCTTGATTTTCTGCATTAAAATTTCCCAATTGTTATGGTAATTGGCTATATTAACACTGGTGTCGTAACTAAAGATTGTATATTGTTGTTTAATTCATTATTATCGCCCTGTTTGGTATCGTGATGTCGCTTGAGGTTGCGCTTGTTGTTGGTATGAGAGCCATTAGTTAATAATAGAGAGGTTAATATTGCTAGAGCTTCTGCTTTTACGATCAGTGATTTCATTTATTTGCATCATTGTTTTCGTCTGTATACTCGTCATGGGTTGGGCAAATGGGCTGTTGCTATTTATTGTTTGTGCCCGTAAATATGTGAATAGCATCGATTTTACATGACTTATTTAAACGGTGCCAAGCCACTTGAGGATATCTTGAATGTTCACTCCTGTCGTAATAAGTATGAGCCGACATTCAACGGTCTAAACAAACATAAATACCATATATAGGGAATAATTAACTTCATACTCCACTAGTCTCAAGTGTATTTGATTCCAAGCAAAAAAGACGTCATTCACCAGTTCAGGAAGAATTTTCTTGATTTTTGAGATAAATATCAACATTTAGTTCAGGTAACACTGGACAGAAATAGACTCGATGTTTGACTAAAAAATTTGCTTCTTCCTTCGCAGATACATCGGCAGAAAAGAAATTAGACCGTAAGTATTGATTTGTTCAGCAAGGTTGGCTTTGTGAAGCGAAATTCGATTCTCGAGTCAACAATAATGCTGAAATATATAAATGGACTTTTCACATGAGCCAGTCGCTGTTGATTTTGACTGGCTGAAAACTTTAATTATCTGGCCATGTAGGTTGTAATGCGTTCATCCTGAAACTAACGACTTCAGCATGAAACGCACACCACAATTGGTGAAGCCAAAAACTCAGCGCTAGAACGTGGAAGGGTTAAAACATGAGTTCAAACTGGATCACCACACAATCACATGTTCGGCATTTGGTTCATTTCGTTCAGAATACTGAAAAATAGGAACTTATAAATCCATGTATGATATCAGCGTCGTTGATAAATTATAATTATCCTGAAAAATTAAATTTTTTAGGTCAGTTTCCCATTTGAGAAACACAGCAATGTACTTTGCACCTGATCTTATGGTGGCGGTATAAAGCTCACAAAAATATTCTCGCCCCAAGTGCACTCTTAATGCTATCTACCACAGCCAACACAATGCGCTGTGAAGTAGTGTGTTTAACTTCGAATAAGTTACTAACTGCTGTGTTCGGCAGGTGGTATGACTGCGCATCCAAAACTGACTCCCTCATCACAGAAGCAGTCTCGTTCCTCTACCTCCAGAAATATTTTCTGAATGCAACTAGACAAAAGGTAATGCCACATTAGTCCTTTTCTGTAAGCAAGCTGAGCAATTACAATATTGAAAATCTTCCAAACGAAAACTATCAAACATTAGCGTATTAAAACGTGTTTCAAACACTGTAAAAAATTCATATTGAAAATATTTTTATGATTAAAATTGTCATGAAATTATTTTTTCTCATAGATTTATGTAATCCAAGTAGGGCAACTCATTGTTTTCGTAAGATTATCTATATTACAAACGTTAGATTATCATAAGATTATCGATCATTTCGTAAGATGATCGATATTACAAAGAGTGAGTTACTGAATTTAAAAACAAGGGTAATTGAAGCATGCTATTACCTCAAACGTTTCTTCAGTTGCGTATTGCTCGCAGGTTCCAAATTGTCTGTCATGGAAGCGACTAGTATATTGTTGTCTTCAGGTGACTTTATATCTCAATGGGCATGGTGTGGTCATATCGAATAGTACCTGCTGAAGGCGTTTCATGATACATCTCGTGAATTAGTCAGTGATGATGGAGAGGCTTTTTTTCTTTTCTTGATGTGTCCGTTCATCGGTGTCGTCTGCACGGTATAAAATTTGATGAAACATGATATTCACAACATTACTTTTCAGAGCGCTTGCATAGATAACTAGGTCCTTTATAAAGTACGACAGTGCATCATAAGAACATGAAACAAAATCTGTACTGAAAGAATATAGCGCAGTAACACTCGGTGTATTCACAGGCTTCACAACAACGCATCAGACCGCAAATTTCCCTTAAGATATTTCAAACCATGTCAAAATTTTCGAATTTCCAATTCAGCGATGTGTTGTTCACTTTATGACCAGGCAGCGGAGATGATGGAAGACGTGCACGACGCGTTCAGGTCGATGCTGCAGGAGAACGCGTGGATGGACGAGGAGACGCGAGTGGCAGGACTGAAGAAGGTGGACGAGATGGTGCAGCTGGTGGCGTACGGGAGCAACACCACCAACGCCACGGCGCTCAGCGACACCTATGCTCACGTCAGTTTTGATGCATTCTACAGCAGCTCTCATCTCTTTCTTTTCATACATCACTTCGAATTCTGCAGCTTTCTAATCAACTGAAGACTTGATTGATTCAAATAAAATGGGAACGTTTGCTCATACACAAGTACGATCTCACTCACACGAACGTAGCAAACATACACGGTGTACACATGCGCACACTCATACACTTTTTATAAGCGCACACAGACATCATGCGTACGCCCACAGTCCATCAAGAGCAAAAGAACAATTTGTTTGATGGGATGGTTTTGGTTTTAAGGCGGGGTAATTTTTTTCATGAAGCTTATGAAATGTTCAGTAAAGTTCGATCTAAAAAATTTGACAAAACTCAAGCTATTTTTAAAGTTTATCAAAAGCGGTTGAATAAGACCTGTGTTCGAGAAGAGGGGAATATTTCATGAAGTTTTGAAAAGATCACTCAGCTGAGGGGCCACTCCATACGAAAATCATGTGCAGGCATCGTATAAAACCTTTCAATTCGACCACATGATATTAGGTGAGATGGTGATTAAGTGAGGCATCGCAGCAAGTTCTTTGGTTAGCACTTTAATTCCAGTAAACGTGTTTTTTTTTAAATTGCTGCATGTTCAAGCAAACTCATATTTATTAACAGACGATTATCTTTTTGTGTTCCAGTTGCCCCAGTTCACCGATGACCATTTCCAGAACATTTTGCGGATTGCAAAATATTTGAGTCAGAAATCTCTCGCTTATTATCAGGAAGTTCCGAGCCGAGAGAAGTAAGTGATTTATTCATAGTTTAAGCTTTTTTGATTGAGACATAGACAACCTTTCAGATTTGGCCAGCTGAAGCCAAGGCTTCATTAACGTGAAATATATCTATTATTTTACTAAAAGAAAATCACTGCATCTTATCTGGGTACTTTGAAATCCTCAGCGTGTGAATTAGATTTTATTTTCAACAAAAGTTTCACACTCAAATCGCACTTTGAGTTCAAATTTTTATATTTTTGTGGAAAACATTTAGAAAAAATATTCTTCTACTTTGTTAAGACTTATAGTTGCTTATTTGAATGATAATTTGATTCAACTTGAAACTGATGTCTATTCTTTAACAACAATCACATAAACGACAGCTTTCACATATCCCAAGCAGTAACTTGAAGTTGCATTGTCCCATTTCAATTTCCAATCTTAACCTTGTTTTTTCAGCTTCGGCATGAGTCCAATCACCATCAACGCGGCCTACAGCTTCGGCCAGAACGCAATGAGTGAGTTTAGCCTATGTGGAACAGGTGAACAATATCACAGGAGTTATGGTACGAAGTTCACCTTTTGGGACTACAGGAGCATAAGCTCGAAGATTTGAACTCGTCGATTTAAACCAAACTTATGCTTGGGGTTTGAATATTTGCTTGATCATTTTAAATGTTTTCTATTACATCCCACTGATGTATTTACTAATTTGTTTCGTGCTTCATTTCACTGCTTAATCAGTGGATGTCAAATGTTACTAAGAATGTTATCAGAGCCAATATATTTCTATGAATATCAAATGAAAGGGACAATATTATTTTTGAGTCACCGATGATCAATTGATTAGTGTGAACTCATTAATGAAACTAAAAAACAACGGAGATCAGAACAAATGTATTTCTGGAGAGAAGCATATAGCAGCTGACAGTTACAAAATTTTATCAGATCACGTGGAAGACATTTTTCGAAGACTGTGAAGATTTTAAAGTAGACTTTCATTAAAAATACTAACGATTTAGGCGAGTATGTAAACGATTTGTTATGCATTAAGACTTCTTAGAGGAATTTACAAAAAAGTGTTGGTTCTTTGTTTTTCATGTTTGAAGCAGCGCATCATTATTGAATTTTGTCCGTTACAGTCATTCCGGCAGGAATTCTCCAGCCTCCTTTCTACAGAAGAAACACCCTGACGTGAGTTCTATTGCCCCTTTTTACAGCATATTTCTGAAAAAACTGACTACATCAGGTTAAATTGTTTTCTGAAAATAATTACTCGATAATAAAATTATTTTTTATGGCTCTTAAAATATCTGAATACATACTTTGTTTAAAGGAATGTAGCTAGGACTCTCATTTGGGCCTTCAAGTTTACTTGATTTTTTTTCCTGCGCAGAGCCCTAAATTACGGAGCGATTGGTATTGTGATTGGTCACGAGGTGTCTCACGGCTTCGATTCCTCCGGTGAGTAAAGAGTCTGAGATTCCTAAGGATATTTAATGTTCAATTCCGCTCGAAACTCCTGCGCGCAAAGACGAAACACGAATAGGAACTTCAATGAAAAACCATTGCATTGATAATTAGAGAAAAGAATCATGTTCAACAATTTTCGTTGAATTTCGAGTTAGAGTAGTTACTTAACTACAGATAGAGAACGCCTAGGCAATGTCGGAATCAACATGATGTATAAAAACATGAGGAAAATAACGAATGGAAGGAGCTGTAAAATAAGGATGTCCCACGTCCTGAAATCCTGAGTTTATACGAGTACATTGCAGTCGATGCAACTACGTATTTCAGAAACCTAGTCTATGATGAATAATTGTTTTATGTCTTCATTTTATGATACAAATTGAATGGACATGTGGCCTTCCAATATTAAAGCATAAAATTGAGAAAACTATACTTTCATTTCCACTCCCCGTAAAACTGTTCTCGTTTTCAGTCCTCAAGTTCTCAAAATTCCTCAAGTAGAAACTCTAACTCGTAGCGTCGAGGGAAATGGTTACGTTCGATTTCATTTATTTTTCAAACAGGCAAAGAAGTGGATGATCAGGGCAACTTAAGGTCTTGGTGGACAAACTCATCAAAGAACACATACGAGTCGAAAGCTCGCTGTTTCGCCGACCAATACGGTCAGTATCCCCAAGTAGAGGATCTCCATGGCGACAAAACTTCTCTGCTGGGATACAAAATTGACGGCAACGCGACACTAGGAGAGAACATAGCTGATAATGGAGGTAAGAGGTCCATTTCATCCGTGTGCTGATTAGTTTGACACTTATTTCGCAAACATTTCAAAGCACTAGAAGGAAGAGAAGTGATTAACCGCCAACACGGATTCCGTGATGGCAAATTTGAAGACGAAGGCACCACCCTGAAGGGTCTCCCTCCTGATTCGCGAAATACTACTACGTAGTTACGGAGTCGTAAAGTAAGAGGGCTCGGGCTCCAGTGAGCTAAAACCTTAATGGTTATACTACCACGGTAATCGCAGAGTCCCTCGATCCTCTGCGACGACCACCCTCACGGCCAGGTAGGGCTGCTGCTCTGCTCTGCCACCGCGTCAAAGGTCGGATTCATGTGCACGAACGTCTGCGCACACGCGAGAAGGAGCCGGCATGACCAAAGACAGATGATAAAGTTGTGGCGAATGCTGTATTTTATGAAACTAACAAGCTTTAAATAACGTCCTAAATGAATTTATTCTTATTATGCATCGGGAGATTTTTAGCAGTGCGGCAAACTGTTACGGACTGAAGAACGGATTTTGCGCACTTATTGTGAACTCCGGCATAATGAACACATTTTATACGGAGCTATGTAATTCATAGCATGATTGTTGCGCTAGTTTCTCGTGCGTGTAGTCTGTTAAAAAAGCTTGAACATGGCTAACATGGTTCTCAATTGACAAACATGAGTCCATTTTTTGAAAATAAAAAACGCGTTTTAAAGAATGAAATCAAAATGATTAAACTTTTTTGTCTTTATTTTCGATTTAGGAGCTCTAAACACATGTAACTTGTTTTATTCTGAAAATCAAATGTAAAAAATCAACATAAGAATCAGGTTCAAATGTTCATAGCGAGTAAAAAAAATTAAATTTTGGATATTATTCTCATAGATTGTTTTCATCCTCAATTATCTTCTGCCATCCTTAGAATTTGAAAGAACATTTTATCATTTTGAGATCAAATATGTATAAATCGTTTATACTAAAGTGAATCTTGAAAATCTTGAGTGAAGCATAAAAACACATGGATGATGGTTAGTGTTATTCTGGATTAATTCGTGCAGCCAACTTGAACCTTTCCCTTCAACATTTTAGAACTACAGGAATCAGCTCTAACACCGTCACTGAATATTTCCACTCATAACTGTTGATTCTGGCGATCATACAGATTTTATTTTGATAACTTTTTTACTTACCTTAATTTGTTTCGTGTCCGCTACGCTTTCTTCTGAGTTTGCGGTATCATGGATACCGAATTTCTCAGTGTAACATTAAAAGAGGGCCTTTACATGCATTGATATGTTTGACATTTTATCAGGATAGGTTCGGTTAGGATAGGTTTGGTTAGGTTAGGTAAGCATAGGTTAGGTTAGTATTGGTTTGGTTAGCATAGGTTAGTTTAGCATTGGTTTGGTTAGCATAAGTTAGGTATTGTTGACGGAATTTTTTCACGGGTCCACCTAGCATAATGATGACATTGTCCGTGAAATTTCCACGGGTTCTGATAGTGATCTAATAATGAACTGATGAAAATAATAAAGAATGAAAGTGTGCGATGAGAGTATCTGTGAAACAAGCTTCATCAACTTCACAGTTTTCGGTGCAATAATCTATCAGATTCGGAGTTGGAATGAATCTCACTTGATATGTTATGTTATGTTGGGTTATGTTATATAGAATGCCAGCAAATGAGACTTAGGAAAGCCTGTGAAATCATGGGAAAGCCATGTTGAAGGTCAGTTGGGATCCGTCTTTCTTTCACGCTCTCAAGCATGCTTAATGACCGTATCTGTGATACTATAGTTTCACCAGTGCACAAGGTTAGGAAAATTTTAATCGCGGGTTCTATTGGGTTGGATATATTTATTTGTAATCCACATCTGGAGCACTCATTTTAAGTAAATATCGAATCCCGTTATTTTTGACGGGCCGTGTACAGTAGTCAATAAATAATGCTCCTATTGAAGGTGTAAAGCAACAAAGAGGTCCTGGTTATACAATCACTGAAGACCTTAAGCGAGACAAGCAAGTGCGAAAAAGTGTTACGATGCGAGCAGAATTCTTAGTTTTACTACAAGAAAATTTGGTCCCAATAAAGGAGCACAACATTAACATTAACATTATATGGCAGTTCTCCGACCATGTGGTTAAAATACTGTGATCTGACACACTGAATCCTTTTTAGTTTGGTTTCTCACCTTAGGGTTGAGGACCTCAACCCTAGTCTCAATTATTGAGAGAAAATTTTCCACTGGTCCCCAAACCTACGGCGAGATAACAAAATCGAATGAATTCAGTGTAAAGTAATGAAAGGACCCCAGGACTTCGCAGGTTCAGCTACATACAGCTAAACATCGAGCAGTACTAACACAATCGCTGCATCACTGCAACACTGTCATAACTCAAATATTTCAAGTATCGAGTCACAATGTTTATAAGAATGCTTAATTAACTTGTAGAAGGCGCCTGCAACTTTTTGATCTCAGCTCTGTGAACCGAGAAAATTGGGAGCTCAAGTAATTAAGACCTACAAATATTTGAATTCCTGCTACGATGTGAGCCTATAGGGACTTCTTGACATAGAAAGCGTCTGCACCTATCAATAAATTACAGCCAAAGACTAATGAGCAAATACTTTAGTAGACCTCAGGCCCTAAATATTTTTCCAGAGAAAATTGTCAATTCTGGAACCAGAGAAAAAATCGACTCTGCTGGCGCAGTAGATAAGTTCATAAATCACCTTGACCAATTCTGGGTTGGAAATATTCTAAAGTTCCAGATCGAGTGTTGACCAAAATTCGAGAGCGGTATAAATAATGCAACACTTGTAATTTATAAGGAAATTTTAAAATTCATATATTTACTGTAAACTCGATAGATTCCCTCGAAAATAGCTTCAATGTGCCACAAAAAAGTACACGCGCCATAACATTATACAGAATGTACAACATCAGCGAAAAAGCCGCTCTCTAGTTTTGCACGAATGCACTGGTGCCAATGCTTCAATTTTACTGCCAGTAAATGTAACTGTCCATTTTTCTCACGCTATTACTCTACTGTGTGTGTGTGTGTGTGTGCGTGTGTGTGCGCGATTGTGCTCGGCGCCACATAGGACATGGGTGGCGATTCGAAAACGGACTACACGGCTCATTCTTACTGCCATATTCTACCCCATCCTATTTTTTTCGAAAACCTTTTAAAATTATTATGTATTAAATTTTTGGTCAGGCATCCAAGCGGCGTACAGAGCGTATAAAAAGCGCATGGATCTGATGAACGAGGATTTCAGGCTGCCTGGCATGGAAGAGTACTCCAACGAGCAACTTTTCTTCATCAGCTTTGCCCAGGTATTCCTGGTTATGATCCAAAGGAATCTGGAGATGTTTAGTGTTAATGACGGGAAATTATGTTTCCAGAATTTCGCTGCAGCGATGAGGAAAGGTAAAAAAATTACGCTTGTGAATAAAATAGTGATTTTTTATTCGGATGCAAAACTTTCACTCCTACACCTTTCTAGGCAGTTTTAACCAACGACTGTGACAAAAAAAAAAAAAAATCATGCAACGTGGGAAAGATTGATTTTTGCTAGTTGGCAAAGAACCTTGGAATGGTCAAAAGTCTTCTGGTCATGCGTGTGAAATATTTTGCACCTTTAATTTGAACATGGTTCTCTTTCAGATGTGACAAAACACTTCTGTTCATAACTGAAATATTTTGCACCTTCAATTTGAACATGGTTTTCTTTCAGATGTGGTGCACGAGCTTCACCCAGCAGGGCCTAAAAGGAGCCATCCTTGTGGGGCCCCACGCGCCAGGGCCGTTCCGAGTCAAAGGAGTCTTCCACAACACCCAACAATTGAGGGATGCCTTCCAGTGTCCCAGGTGAGGAGAATGTAATAACGAGGTGCGAGAAAAATCTTAACCATGAAAGGAGTAAGTCTCAGCTGTACACGTATCTCAACCATGCGAGGAGAACAGTGTCCCGGGCGAGGGGAATGTCACAGCGAGGTGAGGGCAAAATCTTAACCACGAAAGCAGAGAGTCTCAGCTATAAAAATATCATGCGAGAAGTATCAGCAATGTGAAGGAAAATAACACAATGTGAAAGCAATGTCTCAACCGTCGGAGGGAAAAGTCTCAACCTTTGAAAGGAAAGTCTCAAGTGAACGAAGGAAGATGATTATGTACGTGTGAAGTCTCAGCCATGTGGAAAAAAGTCTGTGGACGTGCTTTTGTGCTTTTCAGTCTGTGGACGTGCTTTTTAATGCATGAGAAGAGTGACTGGTTACCGCCTTATTATTTTGTGCTCATAATTTTACTAACAAATTTTTTAATACAACGCACATGCACAAAAAATGTCTTTTATATTACGAGCCAACGTTGCAAAATAATAGTCTGCTTTGTAACAAAATAGGAATTACCAAGTCCTAACATGAGATTATTGTTTTACCTTTTTGAGTCACTTACCTTTTTAGCAACCACTCTTTCCTTTTGACCCCCTTTTTTGCGTATCAGCCTGTTCATTCAAACTTTTAACTTTTTTAGTTTGATTGGGTAAAGTTTCAATACCGTCTGCTTAACTTACACATATAATCTATATTTCCAGTCATTCACGTAATTGTTTTTCTCTTACTTTTATTTTAAGTTATTCAGTTTTCTATTTCGTTCGCAGCCTGGCCGAAAAGAAAACTTGTCGAGTATGGTGAGAATTCATATGGAGTTACCCTGGCGTCACGCGAGTGACCCTCCAGCATCCACGTCAACTTGACCAGTAACACGGAGTTAACTTGGCGCTCATCTGACACAACATCCAGCAGTCGGGTCGCCTCATCCCAGAAGAAAAGAACGTTCCACTAGGAGCAACGCGCGCGCGAGGTTCATTACTGAAGATTCGCAGGCAGTGAACTTAATCAGGACCAATGCTGGGACAATTGAACCTTGAATATTTTACCTCATCACACGCAATAAATTTCTCTGGCCATTTTGTTGATATTGTGTAAAATGAATTTCGTGAAATTCGACCAAAGCGAAGAAATAGAAACGTATTAACCAGTTTGTGTCCATGTTCATGAAAACGTTTAGACATGTTTCGATGTTATACCTGTTTAGATTACGTTAATTTTTTCAGAAAAAAGTAGAGTCTTTTATTGTTTATTATACTCATACTTTCGTTATTAAATCATTGATAGTAGAGTAGTTTGTCTCACGTTTTCGTTTTGATGTTGTCTCACTTTCGTACTTCAGATTCACGAAAGTAATTCATAATAAATCACCGTTTCTGTTTAGACATCCTCAAAGAAAGTCCCAGCCCGAAAATTTGTCGCTCACAAGTCCGCAGTTACTTCATGAGCATGCATGGTTCTGTAATTGTTTGGCAAACAACAGATTGTGAGGCAGATACTTTAAGATAGTTTCCGGTAAATGAAGGTAAAATACATATTTTTTGGCAAATTTCTCTGCCGCAAAAGAAGCAAAATTTTTCATTGAAGGAAATAACTGTGATGATTGGCGTATTAGTAGTGATATGTACAATTTTCAAGGCTAGTTAAAAGTGATTATTCTGTGCTATGCTAAATATATGCCAACTATTTATTAATATTAGATCCACTAACAACTTTGCTTGAAATAATTAGTTTCTATAAGGCCAAAAAGTATTTGTATTTACGCTTTAGATCTAGGTACATTCACCTTTTGTTTGATTTTGGTACACTCACTACAGAGTATGATTGACTTTCACCTCACGAATATTCCAACGCGTTGCAACTGTGAGACACGAACACGACCCACAATTTCAAAAGGATCAAATCCTATTTTACCATAAAAGAATCTCAAGATGGGATATTCTTTGAATCGGATAAGAACTGAAATTTTAGAAATTTCTGGAATAATAATGTTAGCAAACGAGCTTATTTTCGTGTATCGTGGTGACTGTAGGACACCAGTATACTGCTCACAGTTAGAATTTCAGTTATAAAGAATCTCAGTTATAAAAGTTATAGACCTACGCCGAAAACGCGAAGCTCAAGCTAAATTAGGAAACGGGGTGTCGAATGTGACGCATTGCTATTTTAGTTATCTATGTATTTAAAACTTAACATCCGTTGTAACTGATTCACGACTCGATTAAGAAAGTCCCATCATTAAAAACGGGCTAACCAAACAATTATCAAGCAGATGCATTAATTATTTTTCTTTCCTTTGCCGTAATTCGTTACAAGCACCGTAATTATTCTTAAGTTCGACAAAGTATTATTCATAGGAATACCTAAAGTTTATTTTTAGAGCTTTTATACAAGTCAAAGTGGCAACCTAGTCCATGTATTGAGATTTTTTTAGCAACCTCATAAAGAACGTATTTCTTATACTTGGCATCCTCCATATATTCTCATAAACCGCTTTGACTGTAAAACAGATTTACAAAACAAAACTTGTATTTATTTTCCTATCTTTTCGCAGTGCAAGCTCTGTGCTGTAGAATTATGCAGTTTTTCAAAGTTGGAGGAGCTGCTGCAACTCATCAACAGTTTCAGCAGCTCCCGCTTCAAGCACACAACGGTCGTATGAGGATGTAGACATCTGACCTGCGAGTGCTTCGGGCAGTATTAACATCATCGCTGCATCATTGCAACACTGTCATAACTCAAATATTTCAAGTATCGAGTTACAAGGTTTATAAGAATGCTGAATTAATTCTGCGTCTTTTGGCAGTGAAGTCTTAAGTCAAAAGTGCATTTTTGGCCGAAAGATGGCGTTGGTTGACTTGCGTAAAACTATCAAAGTTATGTGACTTAGATATTCTGAAATATCTCTACTGAAAAATCATGAAATTTCAGTTACGCCAGTGTTGCAATGATGTAGCGATATGTTACTTGCTAGTCATAGTCTTCTCGCTCGTTAGGCATGAGGTTCAGCTATCTTCTATGTTTTCCCACCCAAAAAGTACGCGAAATCTTCTCACTCATGCAACGCGATTCACTCAACCTAGAAATTTTTCATTTATTGCCATAAAAATCATCGATGATATTCACTAGGGATACGAGAAGCCAGAAAAACTGAAACATCACAGTGAAATTTGTGACTGTAGTACTTGTGAGTAACGCATCTTTGAACGCAGTCAGACACCATCGATCGCCATGACGAAAACGAATACTCGTTCAGCAAACATCATTAGTCCTAACGACTTTCAAACATTTGCTACAGATTATGTCCGCTTATTTGATACTATTCTCTGTTTTCACTTTATTCAAAAGAGAAACGCAATCGATCATTCTACAGTTGACGGGTAAATGAAGAAACAAATTGCTTTTAAAATGGCATAATAATTTATTTCTATTATAGTGCTCTCAATCTGAGCTGAGACGGCCCTCAATATAGAGTAAGCCAAGTACAGCGTCACTAATGCGCCACTTACACCAGTTACGCTCGAAAAAGACCCCTTACCGCTTAAAATACATCGTCTCCTCTATCAGAGACTAATGCGTCGTCCATTAATGCATGACAACCGTCTACAGGTACAGTTACAAAACAGAAGAACAGAAATCACTGACAGACCCCCAAAAATATAAATAATTTTAAATTACTGCAAGAAAATGAAACCCGGATCTTACAATGACGCCCAATTTCCTGAAAGTAAATTTTAAAGCCAAACTATATGGCAGCCTGATCTAGGGCTTTAGTTAAGAAGTCGA
This sequence comes from Platorchestia sp. MABIK, assembly GCA_014220935.1. Classification (NCBI taxonomy): domain Eukaryota; kingdom Metazoa; phylum Arthropoda; class Malacostraca; order Amphipoda; family Talitridae; genus Platorchestia; species Platorchestia sp. MABIK. Next base: position 97,443 of record JACJUY010001433.1, on the reverse strand, counting down.
GAAATAAAAAAGTCGAGCTCAGTCAAGGATTTGGCCGTTGGCACCGACGATGGGATGGTTCTGTTGACAGCACACGCCACCATTGAGCACACCAGCAGGGATGAAGCAGTCCTGAGGAAGAGAGTGTAACTCAATAACTCCATGATGCTCTCATGACAGAAGAGCTAACTGATTGGCAATCTTTCTCATTGCTACTGGTGACCAACATAAATAGTGACCATGGTGGAGGGAGTTCAAATTTTAAAAGTATTCAAAAGAAGTGCTAGATGAATGCCCTCAGTTTTGCGTAACAGGCAGTGAACACACCGGCTCAGGGTTGAAGATCCTTCTATTCACTCAAACAACCTCGAACGCTCATGTAGTCCATGAATGATAACTATTGAGGCATACGTACCCGAACTTCAGAATAAAATTTTCAAATCGGTTCTCAAGTCACAGTTACAATTATTTTACAATTTTCAGATCGACCAATAACTTCAGCTAAAAACGAGATCTCAACAAGTGAATCTATAATTTCCAAAAGATTTCGTAAATTTTTCTGCTGATCTGTTTTCTTTATATTCTATGATTTTCTTCATAAATGATAATACAAGGCCCTAAATTATAACTACTCAACATAACTAACATGTCTCGATTTTTTACTAGCAGAAAATGAAGTGATGAATTCTATTCTCCGACTCAGCAATCGTCTAGAAACAATCTACCGATTCTAAACTCAAAATCAACATCAGCTCAGTTGTTTCTCTCAAAGAAAAACTTTCAAAACATTATTTTTCGGAGCATGAGTATGATAATAATTTAAATTTCATAAAAGTTTTTATATTATTCATAATATAGTACGCAATTTCGAGCAATAAGAAGCGTAAAAATGTATTTAATTTCCTTATAGGCACCTAGTTTTCATATGTTAACCTACATTGACGACCCTTAAGTAAGCCCCGGTGCTCTGTCTAATCAGTAGCGTAATACCGTTGTAAGGAGGCTGTAAGAACGCATATCAAATTAGAATAATATTCTTGATTGGCTGAAGTATTTTCTATGGCACAACATATCAGTTCTTGCAAAAAAATTAACGAGTACTGCAAAGGATACTGAGGAAGGGAATTTATTGCTCTTAGAACTGAGGTACACAAACACACAAACGAAAATCCGCCATGATGAAAAGAAATGAATGAAGTTGTGTACCCCGGAGGAACAAGCACTCAATCCATAATCATAAATTAAACAAATTCTGTACAGAAATGAATGAAGTTGTGTACCCCGGAGGAACAAGCACTCAATCCATAATCATAAATTAAACAAATTCTGTACAACGCCATAAGCACAGTGTTTCTCATTCACCTTCAAACTCTGACGTTATTTCCAATTCCTTTATCGACAACAACAGTTTGAACTGAATAAAAATTCTTTCAAGCCACCGAAAATGAAGTGTACTGTTCCTTAATGAAACTTACCAGTAAAGGCACTTTAGGCGCATCAGGCCATACCGCCTGCAGCTGGTTGGGATCCATGATGATGAAGCCGTTGTAAGGATTGCACTGGAAGTTCGGCACGCAGAAAGTTCCAGCGCTGCAAGTTCC